>JABXWE010022367.1:0-15409 GCA_014611495.1 Limonius californicus
TTCATGTATACTTTAAGCCTTAGAAGTTTGCCTCTGCAATTCATTAACACCCTGTATGTATAAACACACACACACACACACACAAATAATGTTTTCAAGCAGTTTACAGTTTACCTGATATTAAGAAGGACATATTCCGAAATATTACACGATATTACAACGCTTTGATTCCCTTTGAATTTGAAAACGATATCATTTTTTTGTTGTCGTTTTCAGGTCCGCCGACGTCATCTGGTTTACAGACGGGGCGAGGGCCTAGGAGGGTCCCGGTGCAAGCACAGCTACATTAAGGGTAACGGAAGTAGCCGATACCCTGGCCGGGGCCATCTCAGACTGGAATCGCTCTCGGACTCCCCTAAGCATGCGGGAAATCGAAAACTGAAGCAAATCCCAATTCAAGTTAAGCTGGACGAGACATCCAGGAATACGACATGCCAAACCTCTCATTTAAGGGCCTACACCAAGTCGGGCTGAACACATTATACGTTTAAGTAAAAAACATATCTAGTGATTGAGTACTCTGACATGTAGCTACAGTGACATAAATTGAGAATGATGATTGGGGTTTTACAAATTGCATACCGGGACCACAAAATTCCCTTGTCACATGTTTCGTGCTAGGCAGTTGTCACCTCTATTGGTCCTTTAGGGGGCACAGAATAGCGAACTGGGGCCTTAGGTCCTCAAATCCTGTAACATATACGTTCTAGGCAATTCTCGCATATGTCACAAAGACATATGTAGGTGGATACATACCATCGTATGTCTCCAGCATTTGCTCTTTAGGGGCCACAAAGTTTCGAACCGAGGCTTAGGCCCTAAAATCCTGTGATATATACGTTTTAGGCAATTCTCACGTGTGTCACAAAGACATAGGTGGATGGTATCTCAACCGCATTGGACCTTTAGAGGCCACAGAATTGTGAACCGGGGCCTAGGACCTAAAATCCTATGATATATACGTTCTAGGGAATTCTCACGTGTGTCACAAAGACATAAGAGGGTGGTATCCCTCCCGCATTGGCCCTTTAGGGGCCACATAATTGCGAAACGGGGCTTAGGCTCTAAAATCCTGTGATGTATACGTTCTAGGTAATTCTCATGTGTGTCACAAAGGATGGATGGTATCTTTCTTCTATTAGCCCTTTAGGGGGACATAATTGCGAACGAGGGCCCAAGTCCCTAAAATTCTGTAGCATATACGTTCTAGGCAATTCTCACATCTGTTTCAATATAGGTGAATGATATTCCTCCCCTATTGGCTTTTTAGGGAACACAGAATTGCGAGCGGAGGCCCTAGATCTCAAAACCTTTGACATATACGTTTTAGGAAATTCTCAAGTGTATCACAAAGACAAAGGTGATAGTACAGTTGCTCATTGTCCCTTTATGGCCCGCAGAATTGCGAACCGGGGCTTAGGCCCTAAAATCCTGTGATGTATACGTTCTACGTATTTCCCATGTGTGTCACAAAGTCATAGATGTATGGTATCTTTCTTCTATTAGCCCTTTACGGGGACATAATTGCAAACGATGGCCCAAAGCCCTAAAATTCTGTGGCATATACGTTCTAGCCAAATCTCACATCTGTTACAATGATATAGGTGAATGATATTCCTCCCCTATTGGCTTTTTAGGGAACACAGAATTGCGAGCGGAGGCCCTAGGTCCCAAATCCTTTGACATATACGTTCTAGGAAGTTCACAAGTGTATCACAAAGACATAGGTGATGGTACCGTTGCTCATTGGCCCTTTATGGCCCACAGAATTGCGAACCGGGGCTTAGGCCCTAAAATCCTGTGATGTATACGTTCTACGTAATTCCCATGTGTGTCACAAAGTTATAGATGTATGGTATCTTTCTTCTATTAGCCCTTTACGGGGACATAATTGCAAACGATGGCCCAAAGCCCTAAAATTCTGTGGCATATACGTTCTAGCCAATTCTCACATCTGTTACAATGATATAGGTGAATGATATTCCTCCCCTATTGTCTTTTTAGGGGATACAGAATTGCGAACAGAGGCCCTAGGTCTTAAATCCTTTGACATATACGTTCTAGAAAATTCTCACGTGTATCACAAAGACATAGATGATGGTATCCCTTGCGCATTGGCCCTTCATGGACCACAGAATTGCCAACTGGGGCTTAGGCTCTGTGATATATACATACGCATACGCGATTCTCACGTGTGCCACAGAGACATAGGTGGATGGTTTTTTCCCCCCTATTGACCCTTACGGGGGTGCAGCAGTGTATTTGATTTTCAGATCTTAAAATAGTTTAATGGACAACGATGTGGACTCTAATAATCACCAGAGCGTACCAATCAAAGGGTTAATCATTTGAACCAAGTATTATCCACAAACTGCCCGTTCAACTGAATGAAAGGGGTAGGACCTCCGGGAAGTTACACTCCAATACTTAACAGTAGCAACAGATTGGTGAGTAGTTTCTTGTTGATTTATGTTGCCATAGGTGCCCCGTATTGGCGCCCTTGTCTGGCATTGGCGCATGCACTGCTCAACTACAATGATAAGTATAACAGTAAAACTTGGTTTCTGCGAAACAATCGTTTAATCGTTGAATAAGAGTACTACTTGAAATAGCAACCTTTACCCAAATAGTTTTCCATATGTTCACTTTTTCTAATCTTATGACGCAATGATTAATTTTCAGAAAGACATTCAAGCAATGGGTAATACAGGTATGGTATTTTCTAGGAGAGTTGATTCCATCTACAGTTCCCTTTATCAGTAACCTGTAATTCAAGAAAAACTGATGTATTGATTAAATTGGCATATAAATAAGATTAGATTAGTCTTGGTTCAGTATTATTAAACTAAGTACCCTGAACGGTACTGTGTTTTTGTTATCACAAGGCAGTAAAACATGTGTTCCTCCAGTCAATACGCTGTTATAAGACACCAACAGTCCGGTCTTGTCCTAGATGCAAGCGAGTATGAAGTTAAGCTGCAGCATTTTACCGGATATTCACCACAATTATGGAAATTAGAACCAGCAGGATGTGGAAAGTATTACATCGTAAATAAGAGCAATGGGTAAATATTCAGTAGTATTAGTTATATACATTAAGTGTATTGTCGGTCATAAGATGGACTATTTTCTATGTTATTCATGAGTTTTTACAATAAAGGGTAATTTACCCTAATTTCATGAAACATTCGCCAACATAATTAAAAAGCTTCTGTTATATTCTGTACTCACACTTTGTATTTTCATCTTCTTTCTTTGTAGCAAAATAATGGATATAGAAGGTGCAGAAAAAAAACGATGGTGCCAATATAATAACATATTCAAATCATAGTGCTGAGAACCAGCAATGGTTCATAAATTCTGACAAAACCATAGTGAGCGCCATGGGTAACTACGCTCTGGACATAAGTGAAAGTAATTATTGTGGGGACACAAACATAATATCATATTCCAAGCACGGGGGTAAAAATCAACAGTTCTATTTCCAAGTTCAGTCATAAAAGATTCGATATGGTAGATTAAAAACATTTTATTAAACGTAAATATTTTGTACAGTATTTATTAATATTATTCAAATATACACATACAAAAACTACTGTTTTTTCGTTAATTTTGTACGTTCAACTAAGAACGATTTCGTAGTATTCTTTAATGAGCCGAGAGATATTGTACCATAGCTGCATCGACTGAACAAATACAAAATTCGTTAAAGGAAGATCAACGATCGGAATTATCGAAATATATTAAACACTTTACAGTTTACTACTCAGCGTGTTCCCACTAAAAGTAGTATGTGTGCTTAATATGTTTTGAATCAGCATACCACCTTAAATCTTTCTTATACCAATGGCAGGAACTATAATCTTAGGGGTAGTATATAAAAGTTGGTTAAACCAGAGTAAGTAAGCTGTGAGCTACTAATCACCGCTGCAAATTGACTACGCTAGTTCTAGAACCCCCTATTTAGTATTTTATTTACAGTGGAGATGGTATTATAAGTTGTTCTATAAATTTAATGTAAAAACTTCAGTATACCTTTCAACTTTAGTTTAATTAAATGCTACTTAAAACCAGACAAGTCATTAGCAACACTATGTAACAATTTACAATCTATCTGTTGTAATTAGTACAAAATTTACCACTTTTAAAGAAAGGAGAAGGTGGTATTATGGAATACAGTGGCTTTATAGAAAGTAAGTGTTACTTTCTTTGTTGGAATGCATGAACAACTGCAGCTTTACAATTATAGTGGCTAGGTGTCGAACTATTTAGTTGTCGTTGTAGTTTCATATTGCTATATGTATTTGTTGATCTGGGGCAAGCGAAAACTGTTTCAGGTAAGTATATTTAATTTTTTTATACGAAAGTGCTGAAAGTTACAATAATGTAGCAATCAGGGTGTTAGAAAAGATTATTTCCCATCTTTTAATTAGTTATTGTTACGCAATATTCCTAACTCAAGCCTTGTTATCAACCATTCTCTTTGAGTATTGCTGTGGTGGAAATATGAAATACTACTGTTGATGGTAATATGGAATGGTATTCCGTATTTCCACCATTGTGCAAAATTAACCACTTGTTAAATTCTTAAGACTTTTTACTTTTTTGTGTAGCTTTTATTACTTATTTGAACACATATTGTGTTCTTTTGGAAATTGCCGCTCTATATGAATTGATTTCTTAATTTGATTGCCGCTCTATAGGAATTGGAAACGGTATTTTAATTGCAGTTTTATATTGGTTACAGCTTTCGGTATTATTATGTTTCTCTGAGATTGAGTTGTGTTGACAGTTTTCTTTTGTAAGGCTTAAATTGCCGAATATTGTGTTTCACACGCTTGACCTTAGACGCTTCTGAGAATTTACGTTTCAGATCTTTCTAGAACATTTCATGAAATTTCGCAATGTGGTGCAATTTATGTTGGGGGAAATGCAGCTTCATGTCGCGTTAAGTATTCAGTCAGCCTAACATCTCTGATGACTCCGGATCTTCCCGAAATTCCATCTACGGGGAAAGGCCGTAAATAAGTTAAGTGCTGCAGGGGCGGCTTTTGGGATTTTTTCGAGGGATGGCCGTTATGTGTGAGTTTCGTCTCGCTGTTTTACCAAGGGGTACAAACAGACCATCGACCACTGTCGGATTCAAAGAAAACACACTGGGTTTATCCCGGTAAAGGCAATTCTTTGTGAATTAGCCGATCGCCTTTGGCGGATTAAGTTTCGAGTCCAGCTCCTGTCCCTCTGCTGTTACCGTCGGTGGGAAGAGCGCATGAAAGTTCCGGGCCCTTGGTGCTGACTCCATTCAACCCAGTCTTCAGCGGCGTACCGGTGGAATTTCATCATCATCTTGTGAACAACCCCAGTATTGTGCCGGCTGACCCCAGAATCGTTCAAGATAAAAACTAAAGTTTTTTGTTTTTGTGAAGCGAAACCTTACGCGCTACTTGCAAAATTCAACATCCTTTTATTATTGGTTATTTTTATTTGTTTGTACATGTATTTTGCAAGCTTCATATATACAGGAGGAGGCACAATAAAGGTGAGTTCGATTCCCGTAAGCTGTTGGCCTGTCGACCTTCCACGAGGACCTCTAATCAGCTGTATTTGGAAGGTGGCGCCCAGTAATTTTGACGTACCCTGTACACAATTTCGTCCCATAAGCGATTTCTGTGAACTCCCCCTACTCCTCTGAGCTAAGCTGTAAGCCTTTTTCCATCTATCCGGTTACGGGTCAATGGAAAAGCCTGTTTGGCCCGTAACACACAGCGGTTGAATGGATAGATAGCTACAGTGTTTTTTTATCTAATTTAAGGATGTCACGAAAAAAAATGCGGTTGTAATGTTAGGAAGCCGATGTGAACTAAATTGGAGAGGAAGTCATAGAATAGTTGGTCAAGTATCCGTTGGAAATGGCTAGGTTTTACGGTTTGTCAAAGAATGATTTGCGGAAAATGGCATACCAGCTTGCCATCAGAAGTGGAAGCAAACACCCATTTGGCAAATCGATGATAGTAACCAGGGCACGGTTAGACCATTTTTTAGCCTTGTGGAACATCATTCGTTAGAGCATTAGGTTTTATTAAAGATAAAATTAGCAAATATTTTGACATACTTTAAGCTGAATTCGACAAACACAATTTCAGTCCATCTAGAATCAACAATGTGGATGTCTGATGACAATTATTGGTTCAAGAAGTGCTAGTAGCCACTTTATTCTCCTATGATCATTTTTCCAGGAAAAATATGAATCAACAGCTCATGAAGGGGAACATATCTCTTTATCCAATGGTTCCATTACTTCTTTAAATATTCTAATCCTTTTTGCACACAATTAACTTCCATCATTGAAAAAACGTCACTTTCGTCTTTGAATTCAAACGCGCGATTGCGCGAAAACAGCGCTCCAAAGTGCAAATTCAAACGTTGACTGCAAACGGGAAAAATGTGCTCGGTGCCCCATTCGCCTGGTATATCGCGTATAGCGAAGATAATCGATAGGCAACCGAATGATCCTCTAAATAGGTACAAATCAGAGCGTTACCCGGAACATAGTTTTGAGCGTGTTAGCCGCGCCTTTGATGCGGAAGGAAAATTTGATACCATCGTTAAAATAATGAAATTAAAATAATCCACTGAATTACATGCGAATTTTTTTCTGTGTTTATCTTGGTGGTTGGGTGGGCACATGCCCTTATGCCCTTTAGTACAAGCCGCCACTGCGAACCAGGTCGTACGGGTTGACAAAATAACCTGGGATATAAATTCCTTTCTTTCCTACAAGTCACCAGGAGTGGACGGTGTCTTTCCATTCCAATTACAATGGGGACTGGATTTGATACATGCTCAGCTGGTGCGCATCTACCGGGCATGTATCGCTTTTCGATATATACCGAAGAGCTGGAGAGAAGTGAAGGCAGTTTTTATACCATATATAGGGAATATGTACATTACCGCACACACCCTAAAATACCTTAAAAATCTTAACAAAACCAAATAAAAATTTTCATTTTTGAAAAAAAGAATATTAGTATTGTATTATAACATTATATACGAGGTCTGGTCAAAATGTATCCAGAATGGTTTCATAAGTTTGCAATGACTGAACACTGAGGGATGTGGTTTTGCATAAACTGACCTTGGCATCTATTACATATGTGCTGTGATCACATTGGCCTTGCACAGTCGGTTGTTATACAGTAATGCAAAAATACATATTTAAAATTACAGAATGTCTATGGGGAAGATTGAATGAGCCGTACACAACTTTACGAGTGGTATAAACGCTTTAAAAATGGTCGTAAAAGTGCTGAGAGTGATCCGCGTTCTGGAAGGCCTACACCAGCAAAAGTGAAAAAAATATTGAAGCTGTGCGGGAAAGTCGCCGAATCGCTATTCGCGAGTTATCTAGAGAATTAAAACAGCTGCTCCTTAATCTAAAAAACCAAGGAATCCAACAATATTTGGAGAACCTGGCGCCCACAGATGCCAGTGATTATTCTCTGTGGAAAGCTGTAAAAAAGTCAAATAGACCACTACAGACAGTGCCACCTATAAGAGATGAAAATAACAGATGGACGAGGAACGACAAAAAAAAAGCTGATGTTTTTGCAAATCACCTTAAGAAGGTATTCTAACCCTTCCCACCAACCTCCATTCCAGAAGAAGATGGAGAAATCCAAAACTATGTTAATGCACCCATCCAACTCTCACTTCCTATCAAAAAATTTAGAGCGAGTGAGGTAAGATCAGTCATCAGTAAAGAGATCAACAGCAGAATGGATTTGACATGGTAACTGGGAAAGTTTTACAAGAAACATCCAAAAAATGCCTAAAAGCCATTACACAGATTTTTAATGCCATCCTCAGACTGGGCTATTTCCCAAACCAATGGAAAGTAGCCCAGATCATAATGGTCCCAAAGCCAGGAAAAGACACACACTTGCCATCATCATATAGGCCCATTAGCCTGCTAGCAGCTTTGTCGAAGGTATTCGAAAAATTATTCCTAAAGCGTCTGAAGCCAATATTGGACAAGAAAATTCAATCCCCAACCATCAGTTCGGATTCAGGAACCTACATACCACAATCGAACAAGTCCACAGAATTGTAAAGAAAATTAACAACGACCTGGAAGGAAAAAGATATTGTTCGGCCGTCTTCTTAGATGTAAGCCAAGCGTTCGACAAGGTCTGGCACGACGGCTTACTCTTTAAACTAAAAAAACACTTGCCTCACAACTTCTACCAAATTCTCAAGTCATACCTCTCTAATCGTTACTTCCTGGTAAAACATCAAGAAGAGTATACAGATCTACATCCTATAAAACCAGGAGTCCCACAGGGTAGCGTTTCGGGTCCCGTACTATATCTAATATTTACGGCTGACCTTCCTACTACAAGACTTACGACAACGGCCACAATTGCGGATGATACCGCAATACTTGCTTCACATGTCTACTCCGCTGCAGCATCTAGAAACCTACAAATTAACCTAAACAAAATTCATGACTGGCTCAGGAAGTGGAGGATGAAGGTAAACGAGGCCAAATCAAACCATATCACATTTACCTTGAGAAAAGAAACATGCCCGCCAGTTACTTTAAACGGACAACCAATTCCGCAGACCGATGATGTGAAGTATCTCGGTATACATCTAAACAAAAGATTAACATGGAGAAAGCACATCTTTACTAAGAGGAAGCAACTAGGGTTGAAGCTTAACAAATTGTATTGGTTGATGGAAAGGAAATCCCAACTCTCAATGGGAAACAAAATCCTAATTTATAAGTCGATACGCAAGCCGGTTTGGACTTATGGGTTCCAGCTCTGGGGATCTGCTACGAACTCAAACCTTGAAATTCTGTAAAGGTTCCAGAACAAGGTGTTAAGAATTATAGCCGGTGCTCCATCCAAGAAGAAATCATAAGTGTGAGTGTAAAATATCGTGCCAGTTTAACAAACCATTCTAATATTCTAGCCACACAACTATTAGTGGATATGGGTGTCAGACGAAGGATAAAGCGTTTCAAGCCCTCAGACTTAATGAACAGATTTGACTAGTGTCGTGTTTGCAATTTATCACTGTTAGTCTCAACAAATAAGCATGTCGTTATGTTAGTTTTAGTAAAGAAGGTGTTACACTGGAAACATCTTCACATGTCATTATAGTAAGCAGTCATACCAATTACTTATTGTCTAACTAGACAGATTGTAAGATAATAAAAGTTATCATAAAAAAAACGTATAAGGAAGAAACCACCACTGAGTGCTGCAGAAGCAGCCCCAAGTAAGCAACAATGCTGCCAACCGGCGGCGGTGGCTACAATGTGCCATATTTTGCTTATAATCAGCAACCACCAATTTTTGCACAACAAAACCCATTCCAATCAATCCAACAGCCTTTATTTCACCAATATCAACAACAAAATCAGCAAATGTTCCCATATCTATCCTCTCAGTATCAATCAAATTCACAACCAACAACAAGCCAGTCACAAATATCTATTTCCCACCAACAGAATATGTCAGACAACCAAGAAAATCCAAATTTAAATAGCCCCCCCTCAATACTCTGAAGAAGAATATATAGAAATAGAAAATAATCCCAGTAATAACTGGCAAAAGGTCCACGGAAATAAACGGAAAAGATTAATAAAACCCAGAACTCAATCAACGAATAACGAAAACCAAATAACCCAACCAAACAAATTGTCAGTACTGCCACCAAATGAAGACCAACCCAGCGAGGCCAACGATAATCAAAAGACAACCTCAATACCCAAACCGCCGCCCATTTTTATTCATGGAGTAATAGATTACGAAAAAATGACAGGAAACCTATTGGCAGTTGCCGAAGAAGAACAATATTCAACTAAACAATGTAGGTAGTCAAAATAAACACAGTCAATCCTGAAACATACCGAAAACTAATTAAGCACATGCAGGAGAACAATATTATTCATCATACTTACCAAATGAAAGAAGACCGAGCGTACAGAGTAGTATTGAAACATCTGCACCATAGTACGCCAACAACAAAAATTAAAAAATCCCTTTAAGAATTACGACACCAAGTACGAAATATAATGAATACAAATCAGAAATAAACCAACGACCCATTACCCATATTCTTCATAGACCTAGAACCGACCCCTAACAACAAATAAGTCTATGAAATCTGTCAACTACAGAACAAAAATGTGTTATTTGAACCCCCAAGAACAAACAAAGACATCGTGCAGTGCGCTAGGTGTCAAAATTACAACCATACAAAAGCCTACTGCAACAGACCATTTGCATGCGTCAAATGCGGCGGTCAGCAAGAAAGCAAGAGAACCACAGGCTACATGCGCAATATGCGGAGGATCACATCCAGCGAACTACAAAGGATGCACAATCTACCAAGAACTGCAGAAAAAATATCAATCAAACAAACAACCACAAACTATAATACCTCCAGTCTTCACAGTACGAAATTTTCCTCCCCTACGGACACAACAAAACCCCCAATTTCCTCTCAACCAGTCCGTTTACACAAATCTGGCCAATTCACAGTCACCCCCCGCCAATCAAGAGTTAAATCTTAGTCAATTTCTGAATGAGTTTAAAAGCATGTTTAACCAACTGATATAGCAAAACAGTATGATTTTAAACACGCTGCCTACTGTCATCAACAAAGTAATTCAATAATGGCCCAATTCCTGCGAATTGCACTATGGAACGCCAATGGCCTGCAACAGAAAAAACTAGAAGTCGAAACATTTTTGCACATGAATAACATAGACATCATGCTAATGTCAGAGACGCATTATACAGAAGGAACATACATAAACATACCTCAATATTCTATTTATCATACAGAACACCCAGACGGGACGGCCCGTGGAGGAGCGGCAATAATAATTGAATCGTTCATTTCAAAAACCACCTTAGTCAATTTTTTGCAAATTTGAGTTTTTACTATAAACCGCATCTACGGGATCATTTACATCTTCTGTGTAAAAACCGCATAAGTCCCATAACACATTAATTGCCTACTTGGGTGTCAATTGCATTATTCACTGTAAAAACCACATAAGTCAGCGACTTGCGTTGTTTTTCCCTCTACCGGAAAATGAACTATTTTGATTTATGTGGTTTTTGAAATGAACGATTCAATCACGAACTGCCGCCATACAAAACGGACTATCTGCAAGCTGCAACAATCCAAGTTCAAAAACTCCCATTTATTGTCTACCTAGACATAACATTACGAAACAAATGCTACAACCTTTCTTCGACACCTTGGGACAAAGATTTATAAAGGGCGGAGACTTCAATGCTAAGCACACCTACTGGGGCTCGTGTTTGACTACAACAAAAAGAAGAGAACTATATAACCTCATAGCAACTAATAGTTACAATATCCTTTCCACAGGCAGCCCAACGTACTGGCCAACGGACCCCAGAAAAATTCCTGACCTATTAAACTTTTTCATTGCCAAGGGCCATGCTGGAAGGCCACCAAAGGACTTAAACAACCAAAAGTACACATGCCGCCTTTGAAAGACCAAACAAGCAAATGGGCAAGATCGGAGTAGGAAAACGCGGACGCATTCGCAGAACATCTAGCAAGAGTATTTACGCCAAACTCTGAGGAAATCGACCAAGAAATTGAACAGAACCTACAGACTCCACTGCAGATGTCTCCACCTATACGAAACTTTACCCTCAAAGAAATTACAGGTGAAGTGATATTACTAAACAATAAGAAATCACCTGGATACGATCTCATAACTGGCGTTGTGCTAAAACAACTGCCAGAAAAAGGATTTCGATTCATCCAAACTCTCTTTAACAGTATACTCCATCTGACATATTGGCCACTGCAAATAAAATTTGCCCAAATTATCCTCATTCCTAAGCCTGGCAAACCTCCCAATGAAATAAAATCTTTCCGTCCCATCAGTCTGCTCCCCATAATTACAAAACTCCTGGAAAAATTGCTCCTAAAAAGGATCAACGAAAACTTTCTGCAAGGCGAATGGATGCCAAATCATCAGTTTGGCTTTCGCCATCAACACTCCGCAATACAGCAGTGCCATCGACTAACAAACATAATCCGCACGGCACTCGAAACAAAAATCAATTGTATAACAGTGTTTTTAGACGTGAGCCAGGCTTTCGACCGAGTATAGCATCCAGGACTATTGCTAAAGTTAAAAAATCTATTCCCCCACCAAAACTATCAAATATTCCAGTCATATCTCTCCAACCGCTACTTCCAGACAAAGGTCAACAACGAAACCTCGAAAATGAAGCCAATAAAAACAGGAGTTCCCCAAGGCAGCGTCCTAAGGCCTTTAATGTACCTACTATTTACATCTGATTTGCCAACCACTGAGCAAACGACGACACAGCGATTATCCAAAACAATATTATACAAAACCATAATCCGCCCCATATGGACGTACGGCTGCGAACTCTGGGGGCGCGCAAGCATGTCAACAGTAGACATAATACAACGTTTCCAGTCTAAAACCTTGAGATACATGTCGACGCCCCATGGTATGTATCAAATCAATCATTGCATACTGACATCAAAATTCCATATGTCAGAGAGATTATCAAACAGAAAGCTACGAAACACCACCACACCATAGAGCTTCACCCTAACCCTACAGTCGACGCCTTAACTGTAGAACCTGAAGTACGAAGACTGAAGAGAAAGCGGCCAGACTTACCGGAATAAATCAAGGACGACGCCGCTGGGTGCCCATCCTAACGTCATTAGCTACATACATACTATTAGCTCATAGAATGTGTACATTATATTCTGATTGCTAATAAAAATCACAAAAAAAAACTTAATTGAAAAATTTTAATTGTCAACTTTCTTATACTTTATTGGAAATATATCGTGTGAGGTATCAATATTTGAGAAAATTTGCAAGGAACATTTTGGTGTTTTTCTTTTTTATGTAGCTTCTATTATAAGGAAGTTCTCGTAGTTTATAAAAATTATAATTATTTTATTTAATTTAGAGCTGCGATTTCATTGATGGAACCCCTCGGGGTTGACATAAATAATTGAAGGTTTTGTTCCGTATCTTAGCAACGGAAAAAATTTTGTGAAAATCTTTTGTTAAAAAAACAAATTAGTTGCTTTTTATCCGTCAACGAGGAAGTACGCTCCTCATGCAGTTCGAAATTATTATTAGTTTATGTTCGCATTTGTGTTTATAAGTAAATAAATATTCTTTCCACGTGTATTTTCGAATTAATGTGTTTATTTCCCTAAGCGTATGTGACATTTTGAAAATTATCAAGAAAATTACAATTTGAGAAGAGAAAAATGTTAGCGTGGGTTGATCTTCATCTGTTTCAAGAAGCGTCATTTGAGAGTGTGCTGTTTTAATTTGGCAAGTATAAAATCTAAACGTCAAATAATTAAATGTCATTATTCTGTTAGAAATAATGCAATTAAATAATTTTAATTAAAACCAGTAAGAAAAAACAAGGGAGTTTATCGAAGTAAAAAGTGCTATAAAATACAAGGAAGTTCATCGAAGTTAAAAGTGCCATAATAAATAAAATTATTGGATTCATACATAACTGAAATTCAATTTTGAGGTTAGATATATGGATTTCGAATTTACCTATTCAAAAGACAATTACTGGTGTTATAAAATAGGGAAAGTGCTTACCTGTGTACATCTGATTGCTGTTTTCTGGATTGGGACATCACCAACTGCAATTATCAATATTTATTTACGAAGAATGCCACGGATGAAGAAATTGCCGTTAAGCCGACAGTGCGCGCGACACGAAATGGAGATTGGTGCGTTGCTCGTCACATCTGGATATTTTTTAAAGAAAACATGTACGAGGTTTAAAGTTAGTATAAAAATTTAAGAAGCAAATAAATGAAACCTTGGAGTTATTTATTGTATTTAATTTGGTGTAACATATTTAATTTATTTTATATAAAATGAAAAGCACAGATATTTGTGATTTGACTTTGTTATTTGAAATGGTAATTTAAATTTCCGTTTTCTTCTGTTGTGCATGTTTGTTGCCAGTTAGAGAAGGTATACAGAACGACCAATTGCAGCAGCTTCCCTGAGATCAACTTAAAAAGGTTTGTGAGAATATTTGACTTGTGTTGGTTAAACAATTTATTAATTTTTGTATATGTGTAATATCCAGTTGAGAAAGGATATCTTGTTTAAGAGTTTAATTTGTTTATGGCGCCCAACATAGTAAGTTTAACCAGGCACAATTTCATATGCTGTGTATTTAATTCATTTAAAACCTCGAAGTATTATTATAAATAATTAATTAAGATTGGGGTATCACAGCAATATATTAATATAGTTATAAAAAAAAACCTCTAATATACTATGTACATTACCGCACACACTCTAAAAAGAAAAAAATCTTCATTATAAAAAGACTCCAAAAGTCTCTACATGTAAGTTTATATTGAAACTCTGTAATAAATACCTCAGATAATTTTTGATATCGTGAAATCTCCCCCCAATCAGCTTTATCTTTAAATTCTCTTATAAAATCTTGTGATAAGTTTTTACTTGAAATACGTCACCAATTAATTTTATTAAATTCTTCATTTTTAAAATAGCAGTCGCAGTTAAGTTAGCACGATATTTAATAGAAAAAAATTTAAAAGCTAACATTCATTTAAAGAAAGTACAAAACATTCCCACTTGATTAACTCAATCCTTTCTATTCTTACAACATCTACTCCTTAACGACAGCTTACTTCGTTTACAGGAGCGGGTCATCACTAGAACATCAACACAACCAGCTTCTGAATTAACAGATGCTATGGTTATTAATTCGATATTGTTGTAAGTTGTGAACAGAAGGAAGAGTTCAAATCATATTCCACCAATCAAGTTTATCTTGAAACTCTCTGATAAAATCTTCTGATAATTTATTTTATTTAATTAAATAAAAAATAAAGTGTTTTCTAGCTTAGAATAACAACTGGAAACAAACTCTATGTGCGGGGCGCTTTAAATGTGATGAAAGTTTACAATTTGTTCATTTCGTTATCGTTGCAAATTATTGCATTAAAATGTATTTTTTGTGCAATAGTACGCGAAGTGACAACTTCGCGTACGCCATGCAGGCCGTAAAATTTAATTTCTCGGCCGCTGTCATAGCGACGGCCGTTAAAGTTACTTTAGCGGCCGTTGTCATTAGCGACGGCCGTTAAACTGAATGTCACATATACATACATATTCATTTTGACACATGAGAATGGACAGTTTTTAGAAATTATTTATTATTTATCTCATTTCCATGGTAACATGAAAGCCGCCCGTCTTTCTATTTACGCCGAAAATTATAATTTTTAAAATTTCATCAATAATTATTGAGGATTCTACACAATTGCACAAAAAATA
>JABXWE010022368.1:0-10349 GCA_014611495.1 Limonius californicus
AAGAAGAGGAAACAGCCTCACACATAATCTTCGACTGTCCAGCACTTCACCGCAAGAGGCAGCAATTATTCGGGGGAACAACCTCGAGATATCCTGCAACTCGTTGACGGCACAGATCTACTTTGAAAGAATCGGGGGCGCACAAAATACCATAGAGTCGAAGTGCAAACCGGCCTAACTAATTCACTTCAAAACCCTGCTATTAATCAATCAACCAATCAATCCTGCACTGTGTCTCGGCCAGATCCAATTCATAGATGTTCAATTATGTAGTGCTCTGAGATATATTTGTACAGATCTCATATTCATGGAACATTGGCTATTAACTGTTTACAAGTATAACAAGAAAATTCTACAACAAACAGTTGCTCTTTATGCACCTTTTGTTGGAGATCCATTTTAATACAAAATAATGGTAGACCACATGTTGCTCGTATTTTTACTCATTACCTGGATGCAGTTAATATTGGGCAAATGGATTGGTGGCATGCAATCCGGATCTCGACCTTGAACACCTTCGGGAGTATCTGTAGAGGACATCAGCAACCGTCCTAATGCCCTAGAAACGCCGCAGGACCTATAAAGTCCCAACATGAGTTGCTTTACAAGAAGAATTTGACAATATTAATTCCCTAATCGTCAGCTTGATGTAGTCGATGTCACGACGACGGAGAGGTTTCACTACTGCCCGATTCTGTCTGTAATTTCGCTGTTGACGAGGGGCATAATAAGCATTTTACGATGATCAGAAACAATTATTTAATTCAGCGTCCACCCTAGCAAGATAGAGAGTGAACTGTGGGAAAGCGCATGAAGGGTAGACAAGAAGACTTACTGAGGATGGAAATATAAGACTACTTATAGGAGAAAGCCTGTCAATAAAAGAATAAGATTACCACTCCGTAATCTAACAGAATGAAAAGCTGCACATCATCATCTTGATCATTGTAACTATAATTGGGTACCTATTACATAACTTGCACATGATTGGAACTTATTTTTTCACGGGTAGATTCTTGCTGTTACAGCTGAACACCAACCTTGTGAATTTACTAATTAAATTAAATATAATTATTAAATAATTTGCACCAATTACTTCTAAAATGTAGAAAAACATATTATATAAACAGAAATTCTATAAATACTATTTATTGTTAACAATAGCATTTTATATGTAATTTCTTTCCTCAAGATACACAAATTGTATCAGTATTTTCACACAAAACTGTTTTTAGAGTGATTCAAAGCAAAATCTGCAAATCTGCATTTTCTTAGTCATCATCATAAAATTGTCTGGAACCAAAAAGTTGTGTAATAAATACTTCACTATAGTAACTAAACAGTTGCAATATTTATTGGCTCTTCTATTTTTCTTTATTGCCAGAAAAATGTTTTCCTCGACGGATTGCCATATATCGAAGTATACAAATCTGTAATTTCTTAGATATTATCATAAAATTGTTTGGAACCATACAGTGGTCTTTTAAACATTTTGAATATTGATTGGTTTCCTAGTTTGCACATGACTAACATTCATATTTTCATCCTCTGCAAGCAAAATCATTTCCCGGAATGCGAAGTCTACACATCTGTATTTCATTTCGAATTATTATAAAACTGTAATTTAACAGTCATCTGTTACAGATTGTACCACAATCACTAAACAATTGTAATATTAATTTCTTTTCTATTTTCACATAACTAATAGTATTTTCATTTTCTGCATAGAAAAACTTTTCTTATGGGTACACCCAAAATTATTTTATTTTAATAGATGCCATTGCTGTCAAGCGAATGGTGTCCTAGAGGGGCTTCCAGAAAACAAAATCTATAGATCTACATTTCATTAGCCTTCGTGCTAAAAATAATTGCAATGTTTCAGCTATCCTTTAATAGTTGCGACACTTTTAATTTCTATTGCTTTTCTATTTTTCATTTTTATTTTACCCTGCAGTAACGAATTCATTGCCTTTAAAATTACAAATTTCTAAACGAATATTTTGCGCTCCTACGTAGAGTCTTTAGACTGCCCTTTTGGTGCTAAGAATAAAATTCTAAAGTTTTTTCAGTTTGCAGAATAACACCATATTTATATTTTACAACACAGGCGCTTACTTTGATGCTAAATGTAATGTTTTATTATATTCCCCGAATAATATCACGTTCCGTAGATTTTGATACGAAATAAATCGATAATGCTACTTTTACACGTCTAGGTCACATAAATTTCAGTCTAGAGCTCGTAAAGCACTATACTAAACCTACTTTAGATGAGATGAAACGGGTGATAAAAGTAAGGCAATACACAGCCAGCTGCATTAAGACTCTGTACAATGCAACCTTCATTTTGCTTCTGCAACTGAAATAGAGAAGTTTTGCAATTTATTGCCGAGAGAGACTTGTAACATAGCATATTTTTATTAATAGCTTATTAATATGTACTGAATATCTACAAACAGGAAATACATACTGGAAAGATATTACGAAATTTGAGTTACTTTACAAGTATATATAATAGAAATGGCGCCACTTTTGCGTATATCATATATAATAGTATATAAAACTAACATTTTTAAACTGAAAATATAAAAATTTAATATGAGAAATGCAAGATGGGAAAGCTAAGATGTTTCTCTTTAAAAGTGGCTGACGCAACCTAACATACATATTGCATGGCAACCAAAATAACGTTTTTCATTTAATTAAATTAATCTAAGTTGCCATTACAATCAAGTCGAACTGGTAATTTACTTACATTCTAAGTAAGATATTTTGAAATAACTAGGAAACATATTGCTGTGATATTATAATGGGGGGCTTAAATGCTAATTGGGCATCTGAAGGTTTCATTGTGATTTGTTGTGTAAATTAATAATATTTAAAAAAATGGGATTTGACAGCTTGACAGTTCTCCCATCTGTCATAACCTTTGTAATTTCATTGGTTGTCAAGTAAAAGTAAGCTTTTAAATTCGATTACATAATTGAATTATTCATTCACCTTTGAATCGCCGTCGGGGTAAGACGTGTTTTTCGGCCCCATATAACATCTTCCCCGCCAGTTAACGATTACAAAATTTAAAATTAGAAATTACCTTTGTTTTTTTTGTCATAAAAAATGTAATATTTGAAAGAGAATATAGCATCATCAAACGAAGTGTGGTTTTAATCGTAGCAAATAAAAAATGGTAAAGAACAATGTGACGGGAAGAGCTGGCAGTCCATGGAGACCAACCAGATGGAGGTGAATGCAGTCTGTGTACCAGATGAGCAGCTGTCCAGGGGCATTTTAGCTTGCCTAACTACAGTCTAAAGGTTGGTGCTGATAAAAGATAAAGTTTTTTTTAACGTTTTCAACTTTTGAACGAGACGAAGCCACGAGTAGAAACTAGAGACCCTTTTTTAATTCCCTGAGATAACAGTTTTATGTTTGAGCTAGTTGGCGTAAGTTGTTTGTTTTATACCATGACTTTTATTACATAGCAATTTTTTGTCGCTACCAACGTGGGACGATAATTATAATTATTTAAGGGATAACCACAGCAATATGTTGTTTATTTATGGTAAATTTATATATCAGACGCTATCAAACTAGAAAAACACCGACTGAGAAATCATTTAGACGCCTTGAAACTTCGTTAAGAAACAAAGATAAATTTGTTAATTCCAGAAGATATAGGCCCAGAACGATTACGCACGAAGTAGTGATCTAGCAGTGTTAGAGACAGAGAATCCCCACGTAAGTCGAAGATATACAAGCACAAATGCGGATATTAGTAGAAAAATTCTAAAACTAAATGTATGTTTTCCCTATCATACTGCTTTGGTGCACGAACTGCATGAAAATGATCCTCATTTCAAAATACGACTGGTCGTCTCTTCCTAGTCCAATAAAGACTATGGAGAACTAAAATAATTTTTTCTAAAGTGCATTTTTCGTTATGAGCACTGAAAAATCTAGTTTTTAGCAGTGCGGATGCCGGTGAAACGGTATTCATAGAAGAGTCCGCGCTGGTCAGTACTCGAATGGGTGCACCAGTATAGTAGTATATGCATGCGGTCGTGCTTCAGAGGGCACATAAAGTCGTCGGTCCCGGTTTTTATACCAACCTCTTTGACAACCGTAAACCTTGTAGTGGCACTTCTGTTCAGGTCATTGATCTATACACAGCGGAAGGGGGATATTCATATGTTGTATATATTTATGTGGTAAACTTTTACTCCAAAAATATTTTTCCACAGCCGGAAGTATTTGTTGATTTCTATGACATCAAAATCTTGACAGAAATGATGAATTATTCCCTAGATACATAATCTTCCAAAATTCTCTCTAGGGAGTTTTTATCATGAACCAACATTTTAGGTTAATAATTTATTTATTAACAGTAAAATTAAACGTTACTTTTTCACAAGAAGTTAAATTAATGGAATGTGGTACAACAGTCTAATTATAATTTTCATTTACATTTGAATTTAGATTTAAGGTGTCCTTCAGAACATGTTTCGCTCTGCTTGTACCCTGCAATACCTTATTCGCAATGGTTGTCTTGTTATCAATGGAATCTTCAATATAAACTTCTGCGACGGCTGTAGAACGCCAACCCTCGTGTCGCTTTATGGTAGTTATACCTTGCTCCTGCGTCGGCTTGCTACGTAGCCGATTATCTTCGCAGACAATGGCCAGTATATAAGGCTGCATCTTGTAAATTTAGAAAAGTAGCAACCTTGCTTGGTACTTATGCAAGTTTATTTTTTCCAACTATCTGTAGTGTACATTTATATTCTTTGAGGCTTTCGCGGTTTCTCGAACTGTCAATATTACAATTTACTTTCGGCTTAGAACCCGTCGTCATTTGGGAACTACACCCAGCATTATCAGGTAAGGTCCGACCTATAGCTTGTCTGCCTTTACTAGCATTTGCTCTAGAAGTTTGAGTAATATTAGTTCCTAGGCCCTGCTTGCCTAAGCAGGGCCGTGTGCTTAGAGTATTTAAACATTGGGACGGACAAGGATTTGATCTTAATGTATTTTGTTTGCCAGGACAATAATACTTAATCGGCTTATGCCTGTTTGTGAATCCATATAAGCTAACGTTTCGCTAGATATTGTAGCTTGCATCTTCAGAGACACTGTTACTCAAAATTACGAAACAAAAACAGAGTAATGGCTGTTACTCTTACAAAAAGTTACAGTACTCGTCTGTATGTTTAATTTTATTTTTATACATGTACTCCGTACCTTATGTATCTTTGGAGTGGAAAACCTATAATATTCTTTAAATTTTTAAATGCATAAGCTTCCCTTATTACGGTAATCGCGCTATAAACATATTACCGTGCCTTTTATCAAGATAACTCAATTTTTGTGAACAATCGAGTGAGTGGTTCGTTGAAATGTGGAAATAATCACTACCAAACGAGTTCATATTAACTTTGATACGATTGATTACAGAGTTGCAGCACCATTTGAGGGTGTAACAGGTGCTGGAAGTACTGAAAATACGATACTGAAACTTTGTAATTCAGTGTTTCCAAACCTGTGCTTTAGGTAGTAGAACCTGGGTTAAATCTTTTTAGCAACGTTGTAAAACATCCGCATATACAGGGTGGTGAATTTTTTGATGCTCACCATTGGCCTCTCGAAAACGGCAAGAGATACGGGGTCGGTAGGAACAGAAAAGTAGAGTTTTTTTTATGGCGATTAAGAATCTGAAAGGAAATCCTGGATGTTTTGATTCAATCTTGATGTATCAGGAAAAAATTGAAAATTGTGATTTTGGAAATAAATTATTGTCTTCCCCACCATTGACGCTATTTCAATCAAACTTGGTAAATTTATATTATTGGTCACTGTGAGTTGAATGACTTTGACAGAAATTTTCTAGGTTTGCTGAGTTTAGGGACCTCGGTGGTCTAGTGCGAGAACGCATTGGCCACTCGAGGTCACAGCAATTGCTGCCGCTCCGTTGGGGCGATCGAATCCCGACTGGGGCGACCGCATTTGCTTAGTTAAGTTTAGGGTGCATGCTGCATGAATGTTTAGTATGTAAGGGACGCCCGCACCCCCTGAATAATGCGAAAGCGGTTCCGGGGTGGGGCAGGGGCGGACGGTAGTATGAATGCGTGAGAAAAAGAAAAAGCTTTTCTGAGTTTAAGCTGCGATAGTCAACGTTTTTATTTCTTAAGGCCGCCATATTAAATTATCACACCTTTAGATATAGACAAGAAAATAACTTTTCAGATTGGTAACCAACAACTTTTTTTTCCAAAACAGTTGTTGAAATTTGTAAATTTGTGTAAATAATTCATAAATTCGCTTTGGCTTTGCAAGCAATTCAAACAATAATTAAAGTGAGATATTGTATTGCAAATTGCCATTTAAACTCTTACTGCAAACATTTTATTGGTCTAACTATAACGAGATAACAAATTCTGAAACTTCTTCTTCCTCTTTGTCGGTAACTCTTTTACCCGAAGGTGTCGAGGTTGTTTCTAATTTGTTTTACAAAATGCTTTCATTCCTTCTTGTTTTTTGTTTTAATTAGGGCCTGGCTCCAGTCTAATCCCCTGTTCCCTACGATTTCTTTCGTTGCTGTAAAAATTTTTAATGTTGTAAAAATAGCCGTTAAAAGGTAGTATAATTGGCCAAAATTTGAAATAGATCGGAAACCAATAAGGAAGATACAGGGACGTGAAGGCGAGAAGTGAAACACATTGTATATTTTCTTGCTGATTTATCACTTTACCAGTAAACTTAAGAAAAGTTTATGTTATTGTATGTGCAGTTAGACGGAGAATCCAGATGTGTTCAGCATCCTATGTGCCATTAGCCTGTTAGATGTATTTCTACAGGGTAAATCATGGAAGAGTTCGAGACTACCGTTCCAAATGTGAACAACCCTAAATACATATCATAAGATACTGCGATATTTACACAGTATAATGAACTGGGGATGCAAGTTTGGGTATCTACTCAACTTTTAAGTAAAGTAAATGTGAATGAAAACAGCAAAGTCTTATTTACAAATATCTAAGTTGAAGCATGTTAAATAGTTTATATGTAATTGCGTTGCCAGTTTTTCGAATGGTAAGCTTCTACTCGGAGCCGGACATTCGGGCGCGGCCGTTTGGGGGCCGCCGTTAGGGCGCGTGGACATTAGGGCGTGGACCGTTAGGGCGCGGACCGTTCGGGCGCGTGGCCATTAGGGCGCGGATCGTTAGGGCGCGGACCGGTAGGGCGCGACAACTGTGTTAAATTTGTCAGACTGAAAGTTAGTCATTAAGGCTTTTAAGAAGGGACGAAAAATTTCTCAACCGGCCCTTGGATTTTTTTGAATATGCAACTAAACATACATCATCCAGTATCTTCGAAAGTGTATCACGTTACAAAATTCAAATAGAAGGATTAGTAGAATCACCCGATAGAACCGACCTTCCTTTTCTTTTCTTCTTGTTTTTAAAATAATTTTATTATTAGGTTATCACTTGCTTTTCCTATTATTTACAGATTTGATGTAATAAGTAATGCAGAAAATCATGTGTACTATCTTTGATAAGTTCTTAATAACTGTTAATAATTACCTATTTCAAGTTACCTATAATCAGAATTTTCTTCTCCTGCAGAGTTGTTCAGTCTGAAAACAATTTTAGCATATGTAAACAATATTGTAGTTCTTTATATTGAACACCGACATTCTATTAGAAGGAAAACTAATTTGAATGTTATAGTACCAAAAATGATAAAAACAATCAGCCAAAGGCATACCCACTATATTGGTGCAGCATTATCTAACAGACTTCCTCGTATCTTAAAACTAGATCCCTATCAGAAAAATTGTTTCGTAAAAAGATAAAAATTTAGTTTTTTAATATGACATGGTAATTTGTTTTAAATATATTGTATAAATGTAAATACAAATATTATTATTTTATCAGGTATTGTCCTGTTTGGTTGTACATTGTATAATTAGTCCAATTAAAAGAATTTATTGACACGTAAATCAAATGGTTATGGTTATTATAAATACAGGTGAGTAACAAAGTTATAACACCGAGTTTCGCGCCCTAGTGTCCCCCGCCCCAATGGCTCGCGCCTTAATGTCCTCGCGCCCTAGTGTCTCTGCGCCCTAACGGCCCGCGCACTAGTGTCTTCGCGCCCTTGTGTCTAGCGCCCTAACGGCGGCGCCCTAACGGCGGCGCTCTATCGGCTGCGCCCTTTCTGCCGCGCCCGAATGTCCTACACCGGCTTCTACTATCCTGTACACCGCCTGATATACGTTTTTGCATATTTTAAATAGGAACGGTGAGTTGATGACGATGAATTAACAATATTTGTGACAACACTGAACGCAGTAAATTTACGTCGGGAGAAGCCATATGGAATGATATTATGGGATCTATAATATATTTAATACTTGCGTCTGTATTTTGTAAAAAACATTCTGAGGACGGTTGTTTAATTTTTGAGAAAGAAAGAAGTTTGCAAACCCCACAAAACTGTTTTATGTTTACTTATCAATATTTCCTTCTGTGCTTTTATTAACTTTCAGCATCTTTCGGAATCTTATGAAGGTTCAACCTAACGTATGCCATAGCGACATGCGCAAGCTTGTATTGTTGTTAATAATATATTCTTTACAGTCAGAACCCGATAAAGCTAGTTCCAAAAAATCGTTGTCGTCTTGCCAATACTGTTTCTAACTAGTTTTCGTTAGAATATTAGAATAATGTTAAATTAGTAGAACGACCTGTTTCACATTACTGTACCATTAATTCTAATCTACCGCTTGGGAAATTCATTGTCTGAGTAAGCAGTTGCAATACGTATGCAAGTGCTGGTATATCACCTTGTTGAATCTATTTGTACCGCAGACGACTAGATCCAGGATTATATACAATATGCATGCCTTTTAATATAGGTATAACATCAAAATGCTTGCGTTTCTATACAAATTATGCTAACTGTAGCTGAGGCAATCAAATTTAATTAAAATATTTGGTATGTTTAAGAAATTCGGACCAATTTTGCATATACGCACAATTAATAGAATTTAGTATGCAACATATAATCAGCGAGGTAGAATAATATAAAACATACCGCAATGCAGTGAACGCCTAGACAGAATGACAGAATAAAGAATACCTAAGTTAGCTAGAATATACTAGTGCTGTCAAATCCGTTACATTTTAAAATCCGGATTTCGGATTTTAAATTATCCGGTATCCGAATAATCCGGAATCCGCCGGATTTTTACTATCCGGATAAAATCCGTCTTGCAAATCCGTATCCGATAAGTTCACTATCCGGATTCATCCGGAAAATCCGCAATCCGGATTTATCCGAAGAATCCGATATCCGGATATATCCGAAAAATTCGATATCCGGATTTACACTAAATAATCCGCTATCCGGATTTTTTTCAAAAATCCGATATTCGGATTTAAGCAAAAATCCGTTTTCTGAATTTATCTGCGTGCGTGTATTTATTAAACTAAATTAAACATTTAAGTAAATTTACATAAATACAGTCTGCATTAATCTGGCATGTAGAATTTGTATGAATATGCAGTTAATTCAAATAAAAATTGTAGGTATATGCGTATTCCAGTAAAATCGCTGCCTATGTCTAAGTTCCTCATTTTAAACTTTTTTATTCAAAATTATCGATAAATCTGTTATAAATATATTATCTGGATGTATTCGTTATTTAAAGTCGCGTCGGCGCAAAATCTATAAAACGAATAATTTCAAGACAGAAAAAATGGGTGTACAAAGCCAGCGCGCTCCTGGCAAACGAGGCTATTACCCCCCTTCTACTAAATAGTGATGGGTACGACGGAAATATTAATAAAAGTACACATAAAACATTAAAAATTTATAAGAGAACTTATTAGTTATAAGTTTCATTCTTTCAATTATTATAAAATACTAATTATAAGCATAAAATAAACAAAAAAACTACTTATAAACAGAAACAGTATTACACCCAATGACCTAACAAATAAAAATTAATATTAAAATTCAAATAAACAATAAACATGTAAGCAAGCTGGGTTAGATAAAATTCATTCTAAAAATTTTAAATGTTGATGTAGTTTCTTAAGTAATCCTTTGTAAAATTGAGGTCTACCTTTATTAATAAACCTGTCTCGCCCATTCAACAAAAAGGTATTTTGAAGCTGGGATAGTGGTCATTCATTTGTATATTTCTGTAAAGCATTTAAGCATTTCCAAGAAGGCCCCTGGTCAAACGCTATGGTGCCTACTTATTGTACCCTAGCGTCGGCCTTGTGATTGTAAATTTAGACATGTTTCTGTATAGCTACTAAAAGGACAGTTAGGTTAGGTTA
>JABXWE010022369.1:0-12729 GCA_014611495.1 Limonius californicus
TGAACATGAACTCTATGTACATAGTGAACTGTCTAACATCACTATATAGGAGATCGACTATATTTATCGTCTTGAAATGCCGCTCCTCTTGATCAGGCGCTTATTTAACACTTATTATTTACTTTATCATTCACCTAACATTGATCACAGTATTTAAGCACAGTTTAATAAGGTCTTTCAAAGTTTAATGCTATGCTCCCTACAGCACGTCCCAAACTTAGGTGTCCAATTAACTTCGTTATAGTAAATATAAATTTTGAAATTTTATAATTGCAAGTCATATACATATATAATAATCCTGGAAAAAATCACAGAAGGCCTTAGCTACAAGCTTCGCCAACAATTAATAAATGTTTTTGCAAGCCCTCCCGGGCGTTAACACGTCATACAATTTTATCATCTTTAGAGCCATTTTCGAATAATATATTTTTTAATTATAAGAGACTTTGAAAACCCGTCATTTACGCAGTTCTTTTAATCCCAGAAATTTTTGTACACGCTGTGGCTCTAACACGACGGCTATTAAAAATTAATGATTTTTTAGTAATGGGAATTGGTAAATTTAAAATTCATGCACTGGTTTTGTTAATATTTAGAGTTTGCCAAGACTTTGAGGCCTCTATTACCTTCAGAAAATGTAATCAAATTCCTTAGATAAATATTTAAAGTCACCTTTTCGGACTAGGCTGCGTCCTCCTAGAAATAATTGAGTTTGACGTTTCGCTAACCGCTGCAGTTAGCATTATGAAAAGAGATTAGTAATATAAAGTTTCAAGATTCCGCGGTTTGAGGCTAATGAAGTTATCTCTTCGGGCTTACACCTCGCCGTCGTAGAAATTGATTGAGGTTGACGTAGCAGAATGGTTATTCAAAAATACTATATTGTATAGGGTGTTCCATTAAAAAACACAACACTGTAAATATGCACAAGGGGTGTACTTATTGTCTAGCAAAAACAGAATTTTAATATGTTGTCCGAGTGTGGAGCTATCTTTCGTTCACCCACCAATGGGGTAACCTGAATATTGGAATTGCCCTTTGGGCATCCGAAATTACTAAACAAATTTAGTTTCGTGAACCAGAACTGTTTGTATAAAGTGATAAACTCTTCTTTTGTTTTTCGGTTGATAAGTATTGGATGTACCCAAAGGCCCCCATGCCTTTTTCTTATAAGGGATTCACTTTTCAGTTCTTCATCCAAATATAAGCCATTATGGCTAAACTTCTTCACAAAACGTTGTTTGACTGATAAGGACTACTATTAAAACCCTATGAGGACCAACTTTTTTTAGTAAACAGTTGGATCAAGGGAAGCAAATAAATGTCCACGCCCTGTCAACGCGTTTATCATCTATTTACATTTATTTATAACGGAAATAATATACCATTCTCATAAAATAAGTAACTAAAAATAAAAATACTATAATACTTGCAGAAAGTATTTTTAATCGGATCCTTCGTCACAACTTGGCAGAAACTTTAGAGAAATGTTGAATTTTCTGTTATGCTTTCCACATACATATCTAAAGTATTTCCAGCATGTAGTTGTAGTTTTGGATAACTTTTTAGTCTTTTCCTTATTTAACCGGGAAAGTATACAACAAGAATGACATCTTCCTTTTCCAGTTTGCGATAATGTCGGCGTAACAGTTCCTGCCAATTTTCGCTCTAATATGTGCTCAATAGCTTTGATGGTGTGAGATTGCAGAGCACTGATGTTTTCAGCCACTTGCTTCACGATTGATATTATTAGAGCGAGTCCAAACCTTGTAAGAATATTCGCCGACGATTATGTTTTTCGTCATTCCATTCAGGAAAGTTCAGCAAGAATAACGAATATGTGTTTCTACCTGGACTGTCTAACAGGGAGTAAAGAATTGATAGGTGCCATCTTCTAGTAGACCATTTTGCAGTGTGTTTTCCTTCCAGACTTAGCTTTAAATAGATGACTACTTTCAATATCACCATCATCGTCCGGACCTTTGCTATTAGTATCAATTTCCTGTAGGGTGTCACTGTTTCCACATTTCAGTATGCTGACGCGATCTCCTATTTCACTCACTTCAGAACTGTTCCTATCCGGACTAAAGCCTGACATAAACTCAAAATCCAAGAGATTCTCTAACTCACATTCTAAATCGGAATCCTTCAAAATACTTCTTATCCATTTTTTGAAAGAACACTCTTTTAGTTGGAGACAAGCCAACACGGATAAAAACGAAATGGTGCCTTTTCCACTACCAGCAACAACATTGTACAGCATCGTATGCACAATACAGGCGATTTATGTGGCATACTATTGGTCGTAGTTGGATCAAGAGAGGGTACTTAGTATCCTTTAGTACATTCTAGAGCCATAAAAAATATTTACGAATAAGGAACACAATAATAACTTATGATATTCACAAAAGTGTTAACATAGCTATAGGATATCAACATATTTGAGATTTAAAAAAAGAGAATAGCTAAAATACTGGCCAAGAGAAAACTTGTGGATACTTTTTAACAGCCCCTTAATTCTCCCAAGGTTAAGGGGCAACTAAAGTTGCTGAAAATACGCTACAATTAGCATTCTCTATTGTCGCAATAGTTAATACCTCGGTTAATACCTATAGTACCTTTCTAAATACAGAATTTCGTAACTGATAGATAATATATCTAAGATTGTAATGAAAAGACGCTCTGGTAAGATTAAACAATAGAAAGTTTGCCAAAGTAGTATAAAACTGCAGTAAAATATATCTGCGTTTATTATACAGTGCGAGTGTAAAGTCTGGATCTATCGAAATACAATATCTTCTACAAAATGTTTTTAAAAAATCCTGGAACACGCCATTTTTTATCTTAAATTAGACCTATTTTAGTGTAATTGTTATTTGTAGATTGTCTTTTGTTTCTGAGTTATGACGATAGAGAATTTTTTTTTAAAGGTATACCCTAATTCTTATGACGGATTTGGAAAGAGCGTGAAATTCTAAAACTAAATATGCTAAAGAAAGTATGACACTGCATTAAGAAGTTTTCGAGATAATTGCTTTTAAAGTTTTAAAACAATAATCGAATAACAATCAATTTGGTCAATAATTTTATAGCTTACTTACTTTTTCATTGCGTGTATTGCAGTCATTATGAAATACAAAACCAAAACATACCAAAATAACGAAAAGCAATTAAATTAAATGTTCGAACTGATCAACATTTTGGGTAAAGCAGTACCCAAGTCTGTAAACAAATTCTTCACGCACTTTACGCAAAGTATCGGGTGGAATTAATCTTATTTTTGTGCGAATTCTTAGCTTTAACTCTTCTACTGTCTGTGGCTGTACTTTTTAAATAGCCCCATAAGAAAAAAATCCATTGGAGTGAGGTCGGTGATCGCGGAGGCCACTCAACAGCTCCCCTTCTGCCTATCCATTTACCAGCAAAAATTTCATTTAAATAATTCCTAACACCAAGAGCAAAATGTGCCGGGGCACCATCTTGTTGAAACCATAACGCATTGCTTGGTAGGTCTGGATCTACATTATTCGGATAAAGCACCACAAGAGCAGGAATTAAATAGATTTTTAGGAAATCCAAATGCTTTGCACCTGTCAATGTACCTTCGATAAAAAATGGCCCTAGAATTCTGTCCCCTATAATTCCCGCCCAAACGTTGACTTTTTGAGGAAACTGCGTGTGCGTCTCATTCGTCCAGTGCGGATTTTTATGTGCCCAATATCGACAATTTTGACGATTCACTGTACCATTAAAGAGAAAGGTTGCTTCATTGGAAAAAATGATGCGATTGGAAAAATCGTCGTCAATATTACATCGCTCCTTCATTATCTCACATAACTCTATTTTGCGATCGGGATCATCTTCATTAAGCTCTTGCACTAATTGAACTTTATAGGGATGCCATTTATGTTTTTCTAAAACCCTTAAAACTGACCATTGGGAAATGTGATTATTTGCAGCTAGTTCTCTTGTACTTCTATGAAGATTTTCTTGTAGAGACAATAAAATATCTAGCTCAGAACCTTCATTGGTTTTTGGACGTCCACCCCTACGGCGATCCTTCACATATCCGAGTTCAGAAAACTTTCTCTCTATTTTGGAAACTGTCGCTCTTGTGATGGGTTCTTTATCAGGGGTACTTGTTATTGAATGGGTAACAAACCTCTTGTTGTGTTCTAGTACGGTCGCCACATCCCCTCAATATTAAAACTTCAATTCGCTCTTTTTCTGTAAAATATCCCACCATTATTTACTGAATTACGTATAAAACTCTCCATTGTCATTCGTTTTTTGATTTAAAACTTTAAAAGCAATTATCTCGAAAACTTCTTAATGTAGTATCATACTGTTTTAGCATATTTGATCTTAGAATTTCACGCTCTTTCCAAATCCGTCATAAACAATTAGGGTATACATTTAAAAAACATTTCGCTATCGCTATAACTCAGAAACAAAAGACAATCTACAAATAACAATTACACTCAAAGATGTCTAATTTACGATAAAAATCGACGTATTCGAGGATTTTTTCAAAAACATTTAATGAAAGATTTATTTCGATAGTTCCAGACTTTACACTCGCACTGTATATGTATATGTACGTATGTGAACTTAATTCAGTGAAATCTTATTACATACCACCATTTTTGAAGAAGATAATGCGTTCAACCCAATGTCAAAATCTGTCTAGTTTTCATTAAAAAAAAGCAATGCCAAGACCCTGTAATTCATTTATTATATTCTACTTTAAACGTGTTAGTTTTTACAGTCGGTGCAGTTCATTTAGATAGACGACTTTACGTTCCGGGATAAACCAGGAAACAAAATTAATGGTTTGCTGATGTAAAAGGATCAGAACCAGTCATGTAAAAAAGCATTATCCTGTCGGAAAATTTGTATATCGAAAGAAAGTTTGAATTTAATCTTACACGGATTCGCATAAACTCATAAAGTAGTGTGTAGTACTTTATGCGGCCAGTTAGTACAAAGTAAATGGGACTTAAAAAATCCAGGTAGTTGGAAATATCGGCAAATTACAATTTAGAAGTGGCGGTGCTTTACTTGCTAAAAAGGTTGATGTACACCGCTTAGTGAAGATAATGAGTTGTTCGTAAAGAAGTTGTTAATCTTCAACGATGGCTTACGACCGTTTTAGAAATTCGTTGGGTCGCCACGCTAGCGACACTCAAATCCTTTAAAAACACTAATTTGATGCATACAAACTTGTTTGCTGATTAAGACGGCGCGGCGTGTTCAGTTTTGTGAACTGATACTTTATTAACCCTTAATTAAGCATATTAAAAAAAATTACTTTACCTAAATTGTTCTGTAAATGTATAAATCCACAATGATAGAGTGTAGTACCTTGAGTACCTTTAACCTGCAGATATTTAATAGGATATTTATCAATAATGTTTTGAGATTTTCATAAACAAAATCAACGGAAACAGGAACAAGGCTGGAAGAGATGATTTAGGTACAGACACTGTTAATGATGGCATAATGAGACAAACATGCATTTGGATGAAAATACTTCTTGAAGAGCATTAAACTTGTAAACATAGGAAAATTCTCCACCATAATGATGTTGAACAGTCTTGCATCACCCACGCGCATAATTAGCCTTAAACTTTAATATTTTGCAAACTGTTACTAATTACTTTTAGCTGTTGGGTTGTAGTTACTATATCACTAATGTCATAGCTAAATATCTTCTTAAAACTTTACAGAAAAATTAAAATACGATTTTCTTAACGGATACTCATAATCGATTATCTATACATTCCTTCATTAGAAAATAATAAAATGTCCACTTAAAACAAATGTCTATGAAAACTTCCAAATGTATTATTCTTATACAAACATTGCAATTACATTAATACATTCATTCTCTGAAGTTCACCAAAGCTTGCAAAATGACATTCCAAAATATACAAGGGAAATAGTTGTTCACCATAAAGAAAGCATGTCCAGTCGCAAAAACTTCGCCATGGGAGAAACCTAAGTAATGTAAATGTAACTTACAAGATTAATTGAAAAGGTTACTGACTTCGGAAAAATTGAGCGAAGAAATCTATATGATCTTTATTAAGAAGAATTTACAAATTACAGTCGGAGCTACTGGTAATAAGAGTATGTAGTTACAATGTGTTAATATGTATAATAGCCGCTTAATATTCATAATCACCCCAATACCTTTGGTAAATGTAAGAAATATCTGCACATTATTCACATTCACCGACAATTTTATATAGTTTCCGAAATGTTTTGGTTAGTTTGATAAATACACGCAAATTAATTAATTCTATCGATTTTTTTATAATTAGCGATGTACTGTATGTACTGACGATGCAGCGGTCATATCAGAAACGATAGAAGCTAAATGTAGATTATTTGAGGCTTTCGCGGTTTCTCGAATTGTCAACACTATGATTAATTTTCGACTAAGACTGCGTCGTCGATTGGGGGTCCCACTCAACAAAGGCAGGATTACTGGTTACTGTTTGTGAACCTAAACAAATGAACGTTCCGCAAGACATTCCAGCTTGCATCTTCAGAGTCCTCGTAGTACTAAATTCAAATCCGGGATGCGGAGGTATTTAAACCCTTTTGAGTCAATCGAGCAGAACGTCGTAGTTCCGGTTGGCCGTCGTCGTCCGGCGGGAACAGGTGCGGCAAGGCATGACCGTGGGATCGGTCTTGTTTCCGAATCTTTAGAGGATGAACTACCAGCGTCCAAGCTTTGCTGAGCCTAAACTCATCATCTCTGTTGATATTATTGGGTTGTTTCTCAATCTCAATTGCTTCTCGTATTATTCTTGGAAAGTAATGCGGAATTTCAGCAAGCACTCAAGCATTTTCTAAATCCATTTTGTGGCCAGTTACGCAGGTGTGTTCTGCTACCGCCGATTTTGTGATACGCTTATGTTTGCAATCACCTATATGTTCTCGGTGTCTCAACTCGATGGCACCCTCGGTTTTTCCAATATAGTTTGTGCCACAGGAGCAGCGCATATTGTAGATACCGGCTGATTTTAAGCTAGAAGTATGATCTTTAGCTGATTGGAAACCCTTGCTTAGGGTTATTTTGGTCGTGAAGATGGTTTTCATGTTTTGTCTTCTCAGAACATGCCCTATCTTATCTACATCTACTGCACCTTTACTGTATGGTAAAAAGGCTAACCTTTCCGGTGGTGTTGATTTCTCTTTAGTCCTGGGGTTTTCAGCTCTGTGGATAGCTTTCCGAATTTCCTCGGCTGTATAACCGTTGTATAGGAATGATGCCAGCAGGTGTGTCTTCTCTTCTTGTATATGTTCACTATCTGATATACGGATAGCTCTGGTAGTCAGAATTTTGAGCACGGTGTTCTTCTGCATAGGGTGGTGATGTGAATTTGCAATTAGGTACCTATTTGTGTCTTCTTCCTGTACACAGCGTGCCCTAAGGTGCCATTGGATTTCTACTGACACGAACATCTAGAAACGGAATACTCCCATTTTGCTCAACTTCCATGGTGAATTGGATGTTATTGTGAATTGAGTTAAGGTGTTCTAGAAACTGGTTTAGGATTTGGCGTCCGTGAGACCAAAACACAAAGGGTCATTCACATATCTGAACCAGGATTTGGATTTCAAGTCCGTTGATGCCAAAGCTTTGGTTTCGAAGTACTCCATGAATATATTGGCGATTACCGGAGGCAGAGTTGAACCCATAGCCGCTTCTTCGACCTGTTTATATAAGTTGCCATTCCCACCGAAAAAGGTGTTTATTCAAACAAATGTCCCCTAATAGAACTATACCTTCCGGCAGTTTGTGTTTTAGTATAACAAGCACATCATTTATGGGGACTTGGGTGAAGAATCGGCATTTGGCGATAGCAGCTCTTCTATCATTTGCTACCAAATAATTGTGCGAATCGGCATTTTCAACATGAAGGGCAATTTAAACGAAATATGGCTGAAAGTCTTATATACATGAATATTGCTGTGAAACCAGCAAAGACGAACACTAAGTCACGATTTGAGTTTTTATGTCATAATAAGCAATCACGTCCTTCGCAATGCATGGGATACAACTAAAGGGTGCCCAAACTATTACAAATATAAAGAAAATCAACACAGATTAATTATGATATATGTAGAGGGGCCGCGAAAAAGTTTATTTGATCCGAAGGGGTCCCAAGTGAAAACAGTTTGAGAAGCCCTGTTACATAATAGAAATTAAGTTTAAAATACTGAAGAAAACGAGAAAACGTAGAAAATTAGGATAGGTTAGTTTAGGTTGGGTTATGTTGAATTAGGTTAGGTTAGGATAATGCTTTATATTACTAGGAGAGTTTTTAATGTCATCTATCTAGCTACAGGCGATTCAAATTAACTTTTCCCGCGCGCACACAATCAGCTGTTCTAAGTGAAACACAAGTAGATATGAAATTAGCGGTTCTGGCGCACTGCTCTTATGGGAAATCCCATGTTAAATTTTGTTTTGTATCAGGTCTTTTTTGTGGGGTGTTTGTAATGAGTGCGAGAGAGAGGTACTTCGGATGGCTCATGGTGTGAGAGAGAGGTCCTTCGGATGGTCTGTGTGAAATGGTTCTTTGTGCAGAGATGTGGTGGGGGTATTGTCAATGACCAGAAGGTGTAGGGGAGGTGTAAGAAGAAGGGTAATAAGTTGGCAGAGAAAGAGAGAGAGTAGATGATGGGTATGTATGCAACCCGCCGTACTTTTTTATAAATACGTGGGGATTCGACCCGTGGACCGTTGTATTACGAAGCAGAGATGATTTGCTCGCAGCCACCGAGGCTAGTTGCTATAGGATTGTAGTAAGTGGTATATATGTGCGCCCCTGAAAACGTCGCGAGAGTATGCAAGCAACCGGGGGGGTCGTGTATGCAGCATGGATGTACGGTGGTGTGCGTGCGCGTGCGTGCGCGCTGTGTTCATAATCATGCAGCGGCGGCAGTGGTAGCTATAAGATTTCAAAAATATAGGCGGGAAGCAATTTGATATCTGCTATCCCCGCTCCCCGCGCCGGATAGCTTGCTTAAGCTGGTGGTGAACTGATGAATAATTAAACTATTACCTAAAATAATAATAATAATAATAATAATGTAATAGTAGGTAGTAGTAGTAGCCAAAAGAATAATAACCAACTAGTATAGGTACAATGGGGGTTGGGGGTGGTGAGAGTGGGGTGTGTACTATATATATATGTTGTAGAGGGATGCATATGACGACAGGGGGTTGGAGGGGGTGTTTTTTCGTTTATTTTCCCCAAATTTCCACCCGTTTCGGAGATATTTGACATTGTAAGGATTTTTAAGGTTTGGACTTAGAAAAATTTGCAATAAAATTAAAGAACTATAGTAACTATTAACTGGTATAGGTACAATAGGGGTTGAGGTGGTGAGAGGGGATGTGTGTACTATATATATGTTGTAGAGGGATGCATATGACGACGGGGGGTTGTAGGGGGTGTTTTTTCGTTTATTTTCCCCAAATTTCCACCCGTTTCGGAGATATTTGACATTTTAAGGATTTTTAAGGTTTGGACTTAGAAAAATTTGCAATAAAATTAAAGAACTATAGTAACTATTAACTAGTATAGGTACAATGGAGGTTGAGGTGGAGAGAGGGGGGTGTGTGTAGGGTTTGGAGAGGAGCCGTAGTTGATACTGAGACGTGAGCAGGAGCAGTAGCAGCAGCAGCAACAGCAGCAGTAAAACAAAAGAAAATGGCCGGGGAAAAATTGTACAAGCGAATGTACCCATCATCATCATCATCATCATCACCACTACCGCCGTCCTCGCCCACCGCTACTGGGACAGCTGATGTGCTGGATGCGGCAATGGATAGATTGGCAAAAATGCAACGCCACTTGTTGAATGCATCCAAATATCAGTTGAAGAAGGGTTGCTCTACAAAATTCATAGAAGTGGGCTTGGGGCCCGCTATGGGTAAGCAGTAGTACAAAAAACCTGTACGTATGTACAGACTAACATGTGTATCGTTAACAGATTTCAAACCTATCGTGCGGATTGCGAACAAAACACAGGTGGTGTACATTTCTGCACAAGATTGGTTGGAGCTGTTGAAGAGTGAAACTTTTATTATGAGCTATTTCAATGCGAATAGTGCAGTGATACCGGAAGCAATGCATTTTAGAGATTTTCACATCAAGTTCACGACAGCGACGACGACCCAAAGAAGCAGTAAGGTGGTTGTTATAAAATACCGATCGTTTGTAATAACGTTGGACTATGCGCTACTCAGAACGTTATTTGATGTGAAAACGATGGTTAATTTAAAACTAGAGTTATTGACCGATCAACAGTTCAAGGACTACGTGATGGCGAACTCGTCATCCTCGCCGCCGCCGCCACAGGAGCCGGAGAACAAAAAACGAAAGCGTATGATGATGGATGGACCAGTTGCTGCCGCGGCGCAACTGTTGCGTAATAACATTAATAAATTGACTTTAATGGAATATGTAGAATATTATAAGAACACTGATGTATTTGTAAAAATTAATAATGCTAATAAATTATGATGATAATGAGGTTATGTGGTGTGTTCAATGTTGTATCAGCCAACACGGAAAATAAAACGAGCTAGTATGGGGAGTATAAATGTTTTATTGTAGTAAAGAAGCATCAGCAGCAGTAATACATACATACATACATTTATAATAGCACAATGTGTACAATTAGTGGTTATTATACAAAACTAGTTGTAACAAGTTTTACAAGAGGTTGTATTTTGAGCTTCTGTAAGAGCATGCGACAATTGGTTATACAGTAAAATGACATTGTTTACCGCGCAAATACAGGAATTCAAAAAGTGCGAAAAACATTGAGGTTTGCAGGCCGGTGGCAAACCCTGTTTAAGGGCGTCACAGTTGTCCGGAAGCAGCCACAGGTTTTGATCGTCTTGGGGGGCGCTTAGGTCCCGAACAGGAAGGGTGGTGTGCCGTCTCAGGTAGTCCGCTGTGGGTTTCCCCTTACAAAAGATGACGTTGTCTCGGTCGGTGGCCTGCGTGAGTATCGCACCGAATTCGACGAGGTTTACGAAGCCGGATTCCCATCGCAAACCGTGAATGCGCCTCTCTGCCGCAATAATGCCGTATTGGCTGAGCGGCGTTAAGGTTTCAAATGGAGCCGGCGGATGAAATAGGTAATGGGATGTGCGCTCACCGTCCGTGATTGCCAATTCCTTGGGAGTAAACTCCGGTATGAAAAAGCCTTGAATGTCCACAACCAACATGCTGGGCGGCGGCGACCGTGCGTTCAGTAGGTTATTACAGCTGCTGATTGAGCACCACGTTCGTCAAAGGCTGGTACGTGACTAGAGCGTCGTGTAGAATCAGTACGTAGGCGTATGTGTTGGCGGGGAAACTGGTCGCCGACTCGAGCTCCACCTTTATATCTACGGTGCCGGACTTGACGTCATCCGGCTGCTTCGAACAATCTATGACGAACACGGGGTTTTTCTTGAATTGTTCATAGGTGAATAACGGTTGCGGTGGCGTTCTGCCGTAGTAGGATTGTTGAAAGTCGCAGTACTAACACCACCCTTAATTTTGTAGTGGTGCTTGCCTCCCTGATTACAGCCTGATGGGGTACGTAGTATGCGTCTTCTTCTGCCTGTTCGTCTCATGTTGTTTTCCTCATGTGTTTTAGGTCAAGGTATTCTTGCATGAAGTTCTTGTATTGTTTTTCAAGTTCCTTGTTGTTAGAAAATTTTTGTTCCAACTGAATTAGTCTTGCTATTGCCCTTGGTTTGGATTCTCCTAGGTTGGTGGGTGTTTCCTTGAAGGGAATCCTAACTGTGTATGTTCCATCGTTGTTTCGATGGTGCGTTTTTTCATAGTGTTCTTCGCTTCGTTTTTCTTCGATTGTTAACTGTCGACCTTGTGGGACTTCTTCTATCTCCCAGAATTTTGTGAGTTGTTTATCTTCCTCGATGCGTGTCATCATGCTTGTTATTTTTATCTCTTGTGTCTTGGCAGTGATGGCGTGACCGGAGAGAATCCAGCCGAATTTGGTGTTTTGTCCTAACAGCCCCGTTTTTGTTTTGTGAAGACCTTCCATTATGATTTTCCCATATTCTTCTGTTCCTAGGATGACGTCGATTGGACCTGGTACATTGAAAATTGGGTCTGCCAGCAGATGATTTTGCCATGGGTGATTGTCAAGGTTGTCCAGTTGATTGGTTGGGAGATTCTTGGTTAACTTTGAAAGGATGATGGGTTCTGTTTGTAGATTGAAGTTGCTCGGCTAGCGTGGATAAAGAGTGACTGCCATTTTCCAGTTTGATACCTTTGGTACTCCATCACCTAGACCTGTGACTGCTGCTCTTATTGTTTGCCTTGGAAGAGCTAGTGTTTGTGCTGCGTCCTCGGTTATGAATGAAGCCTGAGAACCCGGATCTATGAGTACTCTTAAAAATTGTACTGTTCCTGTGGAAGTTCTTGCTTGAACTAGTGCTGTTGCTAGGAGAGTAGTGCTATTCTGACGTCCAATGTGGCAAGTTGCTGCGACTTGTGATTCTTGTTTCCTGAACTGTTCAGTTGCCGTCGTGACATGGGATGATTAAACAGCGAGTGCAGAACATTTAAAGAGCAATGGGGATGCCAATATTTCGTGATTGAGTCAAGTAGTAAGGCAATGTATATAATTTGCAATTAAACAATATCAGTCCTCAAAGAATACAATATAAAACGTCATTAT
>JABXWE010022370.1:0-15843 GCA_014611495.1 Limonius californicus
ACGATCAAGTTCACCACCACCGAAAAAGGTTAAAGCACGACCTTCTGCAGGCAAGGTGATGTTAACATTTTTTTTCAACCATGAAGGACCATTTTTGATAGAGTTTAAGGAACCTGGAGTAAATGTCAATGCAAATCTGTACAATGAAACTTTGAACAAGCTTCATCAAGCAATAAGACGGAAACGTCCAGAAAAATTTACGTGTGGGGTCATTTTGCTACACGACAAAGTTAGGCCTCATCCTACTAATGTAGTAAAAGAAAATCTTCAACGAAAGTAATGGAGGGTTTTAGAGCATCCACCCCATAGCCCCGGAATATCACCTTGCAATTTCCATATTTTTGGACCGCTGAAAAAGGCGTTAAAAGGTCGGTATTTTGAGTCTGACGCAGAAGTATAGATAGTTGTGGAAGACTTCTTCAATCAGCAGCCACAGGAATTCCATGAGCAGGGTACCTATACGTCGCTTAGTAAAATAATGGAATAGGTACCTTAACTGTAACGGTAATTATTTGTAATTAAATTGTTGAATCAATTTTTTTCTTGTAATGCAAGGATGGGTTTCAATTGAACACACCTCGTACATATAAACAAACTTCAGTGATCTTGATCCATTCGATCTTTGCACGGCCCACCAAAAGAATTTTTTGCCGGGAAAAGATTTCAGTCAAATAACAATGTTATCAAAGTTGTTCAAGAGCGGATACCCATGCAACCCAAAGACTTCTTCCAGCAAGGTATTAGATAGCCTCCAGATTGGTGGCGCAAGTGCATCCTTAAGCACGGGGACTACATCGAAAAGTAATACAGTTTTCATCGTTGTAATATTGCAATACTCTTTTTATAAATAAATTCCTGTTTAAATTTGAACACTCATCGCATAGTACTCTTTTAGATTTTAAGTTGAAGAAGCATACATTGGTTTAATAAATAGCAGTAAACAAACGATAAAAAAGCTAAGGGGAAATTTAGAAGGAAAATTAGAAATTTTTTTGCCACGCAACCATTCCCGTTGACGTTGAAAAATATGCAGTTTATTCCTCTGTAACATCTTTCGCTACACTGCATGTTCTTCGTCCCATTTTTCTGAAAGACATAAAGTTTGAGTGTTCCTGTTCTGTTCTCCATGATCAACTTATAAGTGCTTCTGTATCTTTATCCTCTGAGTCAAAAGTGTTGTATTTTATTAAACACTATTTATTACAGACGTGTACATTTTTATGAACGCCATTACACTTTTTTACTTCTACTGGTTATTTCCTACACTAACTATCTTATATAACATCTCCCTTCTTAATTCTATAACATAATAAAATCTCTAAACTTAGTTGGTTGATGCCCGTCTCTTCGTCGCCTAGGTGCATCTTGCCTGTCTGCCGTTTTTTGATGGTCTTCTGTTATTTTAGATGCTTCGTCACCTTTAGGTACTACAATTCTGTTCTGACTTTTCTCCACGGCTTCTTCATTCTGAACTTTAACAATAGGCTTATTGTATAATGGTCTTAAGTGTATCCGGTTTCTTCTAAGGCGTTGATTATTTTCATCCCTAATAGTGCATGACGTGGGTGTATCAGCTTTTCATAAGACTTTCGCAGGTTCCCAATTATCGCTTTCTACAACTACATTGTTACCCATGTTCAGTTCTTTATAATTCCTTGCATTTCTGTTATAGTAATTAGTATCAGATGCCTTCTTTTTCTCAAATTGTTTCTTGACGACTTCTTGATTCAATACTGTAGGTTTTAACGGCGTATTTGTAATAGGCAACTTGGTTCGAACTCTTCTATTTGACAAAAGCTGAACTCCTGTACCAATTATTGGTGTATTTCTGTATTCCAGAAAAGCGAGTTCCACATCCATACACTTTCTTGAAATGTTTTGGCAACATGAACTGCTTTTCAGCTAATCCATTGCTTCTGAGATGATGGGGACTGGTTGTAATTATTTTGAAATCCCATGGAAATACTTCCTCTTTAAAACGTTTTTCTGTTTCGGGGCCAACCTTGCCTACAAAAATGTATTACTTGTGTTAGATAATTATCCACTACTAAATGTGCCACTTCTTTCAGTATTTCTTCCTCTTCCTTCTCTTGATCATCTAAATAATTTTTTGACACCAATTCTGCAACGTGTTATTTATTTCCCGGACAGTATTTAACTTCTAATTTATATTTAACTAACTCTAACTTTAAGCTTTGTAATCATGCTGAATTTATTTTTGAAAGACCAGTTTTCATTATTGATACTATAGAGTTGCAGGCGGAAACTTCGTGTTCAGATTTTTCTGGTTCCAGAAGCAATGATTTTCTCAATACCCTGAATTTCGCAGATACAATTTCCAAACACGTTCTCTGATATTCTCCTCGCTCTGTTAAGACGGTAATTAAATACTTTTTTATGAGATCCTTTCTCTTGGGTGCCTGGGTAGGGTTTTAGTAGATTATGTAGTAATGGGAATGCAGTGTCACTTAAATGTACGAGGTTTGTAAATTTAGTAATGTGACTGGTAGCGTAGCGTTCGATCTGGCAACACTGGAGACGTGGGAGTGGAAGAGGCGGCAGCTGAACATGTGATACGCCTTCGGTACGAGTTTGAACTCGCTAGGGTCATTTGGTTGTCCGTAGCGATTTTTTCGCGAAACAGATTTTGATAGTGCCTTCTGAGAATGAGTGACATCAATTTCGAGCAACGGTGTGCTATCAGGTTTTGCTTCAGACTTGAGCAGAGTGCAACGGAAACGTTCACAAAACTTCGGCAGGCCTACGCAGACAGTGTTTTGTCAAGGGCCCAGGTTTTTCGGTGGTTTAAGGCATTTTGAGAAGGAAGAGATTCGACTGAAGATGAACTTCGTAGCGAAAGGCCTTCATTTTCAAGAATCCATGAAAATGTTGACAGAGTCCGGGATCTTGTGCGATCAGATCGTCGATTGACAGTCAGAATGATCGGGGAAGAGCTGAATTTGACCAATGAATTGGGGATGAGAAAAATCTGAGCAAAAATGGTTCCGAAAAACCTTTCGCGGGACCAAAAGGACATCAGGGGGGAAAGGTGCCTTGATTTTTTGGAATCCATTGAAAATGATCCACATTGTGTGGAACGTGTCATTACTGGTGATGAGTCTTGGGTGTTTGAGTATGACCCGGAAACCAAGCGCCAGAGCATGGAATGACACACTTCAACCTCTCCAATGTCAAAAAAAGCAAGAATGAGCACTGCAGTAGTAATTTCTTCTACAATGTGTTATCAAATACCCAAATACGCCCTTGACGCCCAACATTAAAAAAAAGTATACTTTGCATCCATAACACCAAAAAGAACAATACTAGAAAAGCTCTTATAATCAAAAATGTACTGCCACTATTTTTGGCCTCTATTACTGCAATGTGTTTGCAATCTATGACACCTACATATTTTGGAAAGTTGTAAAGTACGTTGAAATCATTTGCGACAACTTCTGGGCTTCTGAAATAGAATAAAAACCTGAATTAGTGCCATGTACTGTTTTGCTACATATCTTTCCAGGAGGATCTCAATGACTTATCATCTGGAAGTGATATTGATGATGCAACCTCATAAAACGTTTACATGAATCAAATGAGAAATGAAAAAATTTCATGGACGAAAGTAGTCAGCAAAATTCTAAAGATCGTGAATAAGAGGTAGAACAGACTTTATCTCAACAAGCTTTTGCTGAACAAATAGCTGAAACTGGAACTTCTGATAAAAAAAAACTGTTCCAGTCTGCTCAAAGGACATGTATCAAGAAAGCACCCAAACGAAAAGCTGATTCCGCTGATTTCATAGTAGGAGAGGCTTACAATGTCATGAAGGAAATGTACAATAACAAAAGAGCGCGACATCCATTCCATATTTGAGGAGCACGTAGCGTGCAAAATTAGAAATTTGTGTACTGTATTTGCTCGAAATACATCTCATATCAAATATTTTATTTGAAGCAAATATTGGAAGACAATCCAGTTATGCACCCTCCACCAAATGTATACAATTCGCCTTTTCTTGAAATGCAATGTGGACCATCAGCATCGCCCTCAGGATCATCCTACACTTCTACGAGTATCTCCTGTAAGTTCAGTACCAATCATGCTATTGAGAATTCGTCAGCCATACTTTCCAAAGCGTTACAAATGATACAATGAACATTATAAGTAAACAAAATGTAAGAACATTAATAAGTAAAAATTAAAGCACTTTTATTAATGCATTACATACTTCTGGTGCTATCTTAGAAATAGCTTGTTTTGAAATCTTAAATAAGTACATCAAACGAATCGAATACGAATCGCCAAAAATGGTAATGTTACAGCTGATCGTTCTTGAGGGGATATAGCTGTTAAGATATTTTCATTGTATCAATCAGATGTCACTAGATGGCATTGCTACTGTCACATGTGCATTGCGCGCTATAAATAAAAAGTATCGGCAGTCTGCAACTGCTCCCCAAGTCAAGGCTTTCATTGGCACCCCTTTTCCCGCTCAAGCAATACCACAACAATAGCGTCCCTGTAATTTGTATCTCCTTTGCGTATTATAGGTTCAATTTTCTTCTTAAGCAACAGCTCCATATCACAGCTATATACACGGAGGAAGTTTTTGAAGCTTCCATCAGTACGAAGTTCTCCTGAAAAGAGGTCGCCCTTTCTCAAATTCTCCAACAGTTCATTTCCACTATAAGCTTTTCGCTTTTGTTAACTTGGACGAACCCAGTACCTACGCTTTCGTTTTCGTGATGCATTTGCACTCATAACTACACAAGCACCGTCTCTTCTTCGTCCCACGTCCCACAAGTTGATGTGTGTCACACCAATGTAGTCACAATATTGCATTTGCCATAGTCACTAAAAAGTAGCAATAGAACAACAAAGTTGTTCCGGTGTAGACAATTAGTTTACTGAAGTTAATAAATTGATATTCAAATATGAAACAGAAAAGTTGATGTATGTTGGTCTATGTTTCTTTAATGGATACACACTTTAACAGTCGTTTGCATAACCAGTTTTCAATAAAATTTCTTAAAAAATCCAAATATCTTTCCATTATATTAAGTACTATGATGAAAGGATTTTTAGATAACTTATGATGATGATTTTCCTTCAAAATTTCTTTCCGAAAATTGAAAACTCAGGGTGTTTTATTTAAAATTCAAAAGTTGCTACTTTTTTGGTTAAACTGGAGGTGCTATCAGAAATGGAATTTTAGATTTGAAAAATGCTTGCATTTAAACTATTTTCTTACTCCAAGCTAAAATCTGAAATCTAAGTATAACCTTTAAGTCAAAATGTGTAACTGATGCTTTACAAGGCCATATTTACGCAAACAAAGGTATCATATTTAAATAACTAATGAATGGATGATAACACTGTTTTTAAGTAATAACATTATCAATTGTTTTTAATTATACCGGACATATTATTTTTGGAAATCTTATATAAACTTTCTTCACCTTTCAACTGTTTGACTTTTTTATATTTCAATATAAAATAAAAATAAAAACAAATCGACCATAGCTCTGAAACAATCGTTGATAAAAGTAGGATATTATTCAATGACTGGTAATGTAGGTAATAACTCGAGCGGATGTAGTTTGCAGTACGAGCCGTAGGCGGGTGCTGTAATCATCCAAGTGAGTTATTGCGATTACTGCGAGTAGTAAATTCCATTTCCATTTTTTAAATTGTATAGTTTTCATACAATTGTGAATTAGTATTGTGACTGATTTCAAAATGTATGACATATATAATTTTGACAAGTGTATTTCTTTTCGTTGTCACTCGATTGATTGTCCAATGTTTTAATTGCACGTTTGTAATTGGTTATCAAGGTGTGGAGTGATAAAAATTCTATTTTGTGGTTGGTTACGTAGTGAGTTGCATGAGTTGTAACTCATGCTAAATACACTGACCGGCAGAAAAAACCGCCACCCTACAGATTTTCAAAATTTCGATATTTAACGTTACGTTTTAGTATGTTTAGGCATCTACAACCAATTTATGAATGTAAAAATACAAAACGCTATTAAAAATAAGGTAATACCTATCTTTTATAACGTTAAACTATCACAAATACGCTTTGATAGTGATTTGTGCGATTGTTTATCTTACAAACAATGCCTCCCGTTCAATTGTTTAGCAGCTGCATATGTCAAATTTTTTGTGATTGTTGATCAGTTGAAGGTGGTTAAACTGTTCTTTGTCACACACGATGGTTTTAAGTGCTACAAATGTTACTAAAGCAGTAACTTTAATAGAGGATGGTCGTTCCATCTCCTATGTTGCTAGAGTTCTCGGAGTAGCCTGTTCTACTCTCCGTAAGCCTTAAGACGTTATCAAAGAAACTCGCAGCTTCACCAGGAGACTTGATTCGGGCCGTAGAAGATCCACTTCGATGCGTGATGACCGGGGGACCTGATCATAACTCCCAATGTTCATAACCCCCAATGATCACAACCCCCAAATTTTCATATTTACTTCTTCTACCTGATCATAACCCCCAATCTCTAGTTTGATCACAACGCCCAACATGATCATAACTCCCAAAGTACACTTTGATCGTAACCCCCAATATGATCATAACCCCCAAAGGTATTCGTGATCATAACGCCCAACGTGAATATGAAAATTTGGGGGTTGTGATCATTGGGGGTTATGAACATTGGGGGTTATGATATAGACCCATGACCGGTATATGGGCTCGTTGATTTTAAGAAATAGGCATTGTACCGCTGTTGAAGTCCGACAAGATCTTCAACGAGTGCGGGATGTTAATGTCAGCGAAAGAACGGTTAGGAGAAGATTTGCCGAAGCGGGATTATCTGCTCGTAGACCACAGCACGGCCCAGAATTGCTCCCGCAACATCGCATAGCCTGCCTAAATTTTGCTCGGCAACACCTAAACTGGACTGAAGAACAGTGGGGTCAGGTTCTCTTTACGGACGAGTCGAGATTTTGTTTAAGAGGTTCTGATGGACGTGAAAGAGTGTGGAGGAGGCCCGGAGAACGATACGCACCTTTCATTTTTACTCCAAGGATAAATTTTAATGGAGATGCGATTGTGGTATGGACAGGCATTTCTTCTGAAGCCCGCACAGAACTTGTCGTTGTAGATAGGGGTTCTCTAACGGCGGCCCAGTACATCAACGAAATTTTAGAAAAACATGTGGTCCCGTTTGCCCCTTTTATTGGAGAAAACTTTCTCTTTGCAGGACAATGCTCGACCGCACGTTGCCAGATGTGTATGCGAGTACTTGGAGGAAGTCCAAATAAATCGTTTGGTTTGGCCCGCACACAGTTCAGACTTAAATCCCATAGAACAATTATGGGATAAGCTGGGGAGAGCAATCAGAGGTCGTTTAGTAGCACCAAACAACCTAAACGAGCTTCGAGTTACTATGCTAGAAGAGTGGGATCAAATTCCTGAAGAGGATATACGAGGATTGATAAACAGCATGCCTCGTCGACTTAATGAAGTTATTTGTGCGCGAGGTGGAAACACACGGTATTAGAAGCAATAACTTTAGTGTAAACTATTGATACCAGAATACTTTACGTTAATTGTCTTTTCACATTTATTAATTTTTTTACGTTTTCGTCGTTTCTCAACTTTTATTTTGTTTAACAGGTTAAAAATTTGTAAGAACTACTTAATAAACATTGCTGAATGTTAACCGTTCGCTTACTTCCTGTTTTTTTTTAAATAGTATGCAAAAATCTAAAAATGTTGGGTGGCGGTTTTTTATGCCGGTCAGTGTAGATATATGTACCATTACTTGCACAAAAGTAGTTGATGAATGTATGTATAACGTAATAGGAGTGCATGAACATTTTTTTTTCAACTGGCAGTAAAAGAATCTGACAGACATGCATAAAGCACAAAACAAAAACTAGTTAAGTAGTGTTATGCTACGTTTGGTTTTTGTTGAAAATTAGAATTGACTGTGGTAGAAATTGATTTGCCGGTTCTCTTATTTTTATAGTATGTAAAAATTTATTTTAAATTGCTAAAGAGAATTATTTTTTTGTCACTTGGGAGAAAATCAATAATAGAATGAATGTTTACAGAGTAAACTATATATGGTTTTCTTATTTTACTTGAAAATGGATTTAATTTGCAAATTTTCTTGGTAATAATGATTTACAATTGCAAGAATCTATCAAATTATTTATATTAGGTTAATCTTAAAAAATCCTTTTAAAAACATCCAGAAAAATAATAACATTAGAAAAAAATGCCAATTACCTGGGAAGATTTAGTGGAACGAATATTAATTTGTATAAAAGCTCTATAAATACTAAACAATCTACGAATATTTTTCTATTTTAACCGTACGTATTTTGTGTTAAGATTATTAATTTTCTACATCACATCTACATACAGTACCTGTGGCTCTCTGATTGATATTTGCTCCTGCTTCAACTAAATCCTGAACCAATTCGTTGTTGTTATATGCTATAGCCAAATGTAAGGCACTTGCACCTACAAAATTATGCAGAGATTAATCATTGGACTACAGACTATTAAATATTAATACCTAAATATTCTTCTCCTTCAACAACATCAATAGCTAATCGAGGAAAACATTTAATGAGTACTCTAGCCAATCTGGTATGGATTTTGGTATTGCAAATAATCAAGACATGTAGAAGTGTTTCACCTAGGGAACCTCTGTACTGCATTTGCCAACACGCTTCGTGATCATTCCATTTAGCTAAGGGATCATGAGGACTTAAAGAAGCTTCTATTGGCAGAACAACCTGCTCGTGATCTCTAAATTTCCACCTTAAGTATTCGGCTCTGTTAATAATTTGTCCTTTACCATCCAAATACATTAGTTGACCAAACTGTTCACGCATCAACTTCTCAACCTCTGCAATTCCTCCAATGTTGTAAGCATCTATTAATTCTCCACTTTTCTTGTAATTCGCGAGTTTGTAAAGGAAACACTGGTCTTGATTGGAAGCTTGACTGATAACCCTGTCCAAAGTGGAACCACTTTCGGGAACTTTCTTCTTGCGTTTGCCACATGGCCTACTACATATTTTACCCATCTTTGTTTTTATATTACTTTAGCACTTCATATTGTTTATGTTCAATTTTGCCACACACTTTGTGATTTGCATGATTAATAATGAAAAATATAGGTAAACCCATATTTGCGAATGCTGTGAGCTCTAAGGTTGTCTAATCAATATTTAATCATAATAGCAACACAGGTCAGGGTCTCACCACAACACAGGAAGGGTGTCAAGGTATGCGCTCAAAAATGGTGACTGGTACGTAGAATACCCACCATAAACGACACTTACAGGATAGTTCAAATATTTGGAATCTAAGGCATATCAAAAAAACATAAAACTTGAAACAAGGAACATGAAACATGTTTAATAAAATAACAACATACTATTTTAAATTTGAATCCGCACATCAGCAAAATGCATTTCATGTTTCGCTGAGTTGCATATTCAAATTTAAAACCGCGTGTTTTTATTTTATGGAACATCTTTTTTGTTTCATGTTTCCTTGATGTGTGGCTTGCCTTAGAAGCAAAATACATAGGTGTTCAAATATCTACAATAGTGAAAGGTGAAGGATATGATTTGTTAAAATTTCATTGTTGCTGTACATACTCAGCAATAACTGGTTCAATTAAGTGACCAATATTACTTAAGATTAATTAATTTTTTTTACATGTTATGTGTTATTGTGGAATATTCTGTTCATATGTATAAACCTTTTTTAATAATCCCCAAGTTCTTTTTAATTACCAAGCTTTACAGTTTTCTCAACATTATGAAACTGAAAGACCCATGTTGACATTTTGTAAAAATCTGTGGAAGATTTATTACATATTAGTAATTTTATACCATGTTGGGTAAAGGGGGCCGACCTTGGCTTGTAGTTTACATCAACAAAATTTGGTACTTATTTTTAAAACGATTCCTATTTATTCATAGAATTAACCTACGTTTGGTAAGAGATAAAGCACCCAAAGAAGAACCGGATAAGTAACAAGTATTGTTTTGAAAAGTAAATTCGAAAATGTTTTGATTTATTATAGGTATTAATTAGTACTCTCGATTCAGGTTTCACATTTAATTTTGTTTCTGTACTTTGATTTCGTATTCGAAAGTACAGAAAAAGAGCGTTTACATTGGTATCAGTGCTTTGTTTTACAGCTTTGCATATTCAGATCTCACAATAACTGTAAACTAAAATACAGTTGATTTTCATTATAAAGAACTATACATGATGTCTTCCCAAACTATTTTCTTTGGTAACTATTAAGAACCATGTCGTATTAAGTTTAATTTAGTCTAGGGATTTTAATATAATTAAGCTGGCACTTGTAAGGCTATCACATAGTGAAGCAGAGAGCAAAGCAGCGATGAAAGCGGAGAGCAAAGCGGCGAGCTGACAAAAGTCGTGGCTACACAGTGAACGCGTTTAATATCGAGCAAAAAGTGCACAAAGTAACATGGATTTCTTACTAACAGAAAATTCTTCTCTGAAAATATGGTATTTACTAAAAAATAGAAAGATAAAGACTAGAAGGTGTAGTGTTCACAGAATAAATAGAAGTAGACATATACATGGTGAATTTCATCATTTGTATAAGCAACTACGCGAACACCCACAAAAGTTTCATTCATATTTTCGCATGAGTATTTCAACGTTTGATTATATTTTGGAAAAAATTCAACATAAGTTGGTAAAAAATTGGACAAACTTCAATCGCAACCCCATCAAGCCCACAGAACGTCTTGCAGTGACTTTAAGGTAAGCAAACACATTTTTCATTTTAATAATTTATTTAGAACGAAAAACAGAAGAAATGTAACTAACTGAACAGGAATAATTAGCCTTATATAAATGTACATTAGTAATTATTACATATCTTGAAAAGTTTCATCAGAAAAATTGCTTAAATAAGACGCAACTGACGTAGGATTGGAGTAGTCTTGCAGAGTTTTCCATTTTGTTCTCACAACGTTTCCTGAAAAAAAAAACATTACATTGGGCATTATCTAAGTGGTAAACCATGTATTTTATGTTTTAGGTATCTGGCCACGGGATCATCCTTTAAAAATCTCAGTTTCACTTTTCGGATGGGTGCGACGACTGTGTCAGTAATTGTACGAGAAACAGTAGAGGCCATCTGGGAAGTATTACAACCAGTTCACATGAAAATCCCCACAGAAAATATGTTCAAAGAAACTGCTAAAGAATTTTACAAAAAGTGGAATTTTCCTAATTGCATAGGTGCAATTGACGGCAAACATATTCGAGTGAAATGCCCCCCTCACTCCGGAACTATGTACTACAACTATAAAAACTTTTTTTCTATAGTTCTTCAAGCTATTGCTGACGCTAATTATAAATTCATTACAATTGATGTTGGTGGATATGGCAAGCAGAGTGACGGAGGTACGTTCCGCTCTTCATCGCTGTTTTATTTAATGGAAACGAAACGTCTAAATATTCCCCCAGATACTGTATTACCGTCTACTGCAATTGTTGTATCTTACGTTTTTCTCGGAGACGAAGCCTATCCATTACTAAAGAATCTAATGAAACCTTTCAATAGAAGGAATTTGGATGCCGCGAAAGAATATTTTAATATGAGACTTTCACGAGCAAGACGTGTCATTGAATGTGCATTTGGAATAATTAATGCCAAGTTTCGTATTCTGTGGAAGCCCATAGAAACATCTCCAGATTTAGCGGACAAAATTATTAAAGGCATATGCCTTCTACACAACATAATAATTGACAGGGAAGGAATTAACGTAGACGATGAACATTTGGTGTCCCACTGTGAAAATGTTGACGGAGCGCGAGAAAATAATAGACCAACTGATACTGCCAGTTTCGTTAGGGACACGTACAAGATGTTTATTTCTCAGAATAAAATATAAATTGTACTTTCTACAGGCTGTTTTACTTAAAATTCCAATAGTCGTATTTTTAGCCTAACTATTAACCTCAAAAATACTTACTTGTTGTTTTCATTTCCTCAGCTACAGCATCCCATAGTTTGTCCAACATAAACCGATTATGGTGTTGAGGATCCTTTTGATCCCATAAAGGGTTTTTAATGAAAACACTACTTATCAATGTCTCGATGTCCATCACTTTTAGCAACGAGCAAAGCAGAGAAATCAAACTTCCTTGTACGCGTCGCTTTGCTCGATTATAACAGCGCGATTAGCTCGCTGCAGTGCGCCCCACTCTGCGCGTTTTAACAGCAATTCATTTGTTTGTTTTCGTCGCTTTGCTCTCCGCTGTCATCGCTGCTTTGCTCTCTGCTTCCACTATGTGTTCAGCCTAAAGTAGTTGAGTTGCATTACACATGTTGATGTTGACTTGAAAGGGCGAGATCGAGGATGCGGTTTTCCAAGCATCTCTAAGCACTGCAGCCATCATTGGCTTATTGTATGCCCTAACTAAGAATGTTGCACATGTTAAATGAATTCACAATAAATAAATAAACGTTAGGAACTTATTAATTTGAGATATTCTCTGTAAGCGATATTCATATGATTGTTATAATCACAACATAATAAAAAATAAAATATGGTATCAGGTGTGATATTTGTAGAAGCTTCCAAATCCAGCAATCCGAATTTAAGGTTAAAGACACGTGCAAACACTATTCTTAGCTCTGCAGATGCCAAACATGCAATTATTAACCAACCAAATACAAGAAATGCAGAAAAAGGCAGCAGAAAGTACCGCACACAGTTCTATTAGTTCTATGAACGTATCATGGCCAAAACCGTTACAGGTGGATACAGGTGATATTCGCCACAGTTTTGAGTTGTTTAAGTCTACTTGTGAAGCGTACGATATTGCTACCGGTATGGACAAATGGGATGTTACGAAGGAATCTCAGAAAGCTAACATTTTATTGACCATCATTGGGGACGCTGCGAAAATAAAATACAACAATTTTAGTATGACAGATAACGACAAGAAATCTGCGAAAGGAGTGTTAGACAAAATCAGCGATCAGCTAGCTATAAAAGTATGAAAGATGGTTATTTCACACATGCAATCAACTTCCAAACGAAAGTTTTGATGCGTAGCAGAGACCGGGAGAGTTTGGACACGGGATAACAATGGACAGGTTCAAATTTCTTGCCCTAATGTGAATTCTACTGCCGCGACCGTTGTACAGGTTGGCAGCACTGCAAGAGACTAGCCGACAAAAGCATATGGCCGCCCCTTTGTAATTCTTAGTTTTATAGAACATAATCGAATTCCAACTCCTCTGATATAACTTTTTAAGGTAAGAACGTAAGTTTTTTCTGTACCATATTTTAATGTTTTGTGTTTGTATGGAACGGTACTAGTAGGAATTTATTTAAGCATGATTCAAAACGATGTAACATTTTGTCCAGATTTTATAGCCAGAAATGTGATTACTTCATTTGGGGATACAAAGGGTGCCCATTGTATCTCCAATATTCCTGTTAATGTTTAACACTGCCTTGCCTATTCCAGATGCCACGGGAATTTCAAAGGAAAACTGATCGAACCTTTCTAGTAGGTGATCTACAGCAGGCTGTGGAAGATGTCTTAGAGAATCGTGGGAGTTTGCGCCATGTGGCAGCCATTGTGAAAGTGAAATCCCGCCCGGTTCCTTATGTAAAGAAACCCAGAGAAATGGGCCTAGACACTCTGTCGTTTAAACTTCCATAGTAGACTGGTTTTCTCTGACCAAATGAAGAAAGCACTGGCGGAGTATTCATTAAAATGCTCAAAAATGTTTCACGGAGTGACACCAAATAAATGCAAACAAATAGCTTTACAATTTGCTGAAAAAAACAAGCTAAAATTTCCCGAAACCTGGAAAGAAAAAGGTCAAGCTGGTAATGACTGGTTCACGGGTTTTATGAAGACGAACCCTACGTTATTCATTAGAAAACCTGAGGCAACTTCTCGTGCCAGAATGACTGCCTTCAAAAAAACCACGGTAGGCGAATTCTTTGACAAATCGGACAATATTATGCAAAGGAAGAAGTTTTGACCTTCCGATATATTTAGTCTTGATGAAACTGGAGTGACGACTGTGCCTCCGGTAGCGAAAGTAATTGGACAAAAGGGTGAAAAGCAAGTTGACCAAGTGACATCGAGAGAGCTAGGAGAATTAATGACGCAAGTGGGTATAATTGGTGTCAATGGTAATTCTTTACCTCCCGTATTCATTTTCCCACGTATCCGCTTCCACAAACAGCGAATGATGGCTGGGGCAGCATCTATAGCCTTAAGACTTGGCCACAAATCTGGTTGGAGGACCACCAAAAACTTCGTGTTAGTATTAAAATTTTTCAAAGACAATGTGAGGTCTGATAAAAAACATCCCGTGCTGCTACTGATGGACAATCACGAGTCTCATCTCAGCCTGGAAGGTGTTAATTTCTGCCGAAACAATGGGATCACAATTTTGACACTTCGGCCTCACACTTCAAACCGCTTACAACACCTTGACCGTTGCGTGTTTGGACCTTTCAAAAAATACTACAGTGAAGCAGTCCACTCATGGATGTTGTCCCATCCCAATCAAACCCTATCAATCTATGCGCTTTCTGAGCTGTGCTCCAAAGCTTGGCATCGAGCTGCAACTCCTGAAAACGTAAAATCAGGTTTTCTGAAATGTGATACCTCACTGTTTGATAGAAACATTTTTCAAGATTACGATTTTCTCTGCTCTGCCATCTCAGATCGTCCAGATCCTTCTTCAGACCCTCTTTTTCCCAGCACTTCTTCAGAACCTGTCGAGTCAACATTGGAAAAAACTGACAGAGACACTGTTGCTGTGTCACTGTTAACGGTCCTGCATAGGCTCATAAACCACCTCCTAAGTCGAGTCATCAATTTTCTACACCAATTGCTTCTATGTTGGCGCAGTTCATTTCTCCAGAACAAATAACTCCATACCCAAAAGCTAAGCCAAGGAAGTTGACTAAGGGTGGTCGAAAGCATGGGAAAAGTATGATCGCCACAGATACACCGAAAAAGGAAGAACTTGAAGAAAAGGAGAAAATGAAGATGGCAAGGAAAGCCAAGGTCTTAAAGAGAAAAGTATTTAAAGAAAAAATACAGTTTTCGAAGAAGACTCTGTTGGGATATTTGAAATGTAATTTCTTGACATCGCCCTAGATGGCGTTACATGTAGCATGTTGTTAATAAAGGCAGTGCTGGACGACACTTCGTAACCAGCCTCTCTTAAGCATGGTTGTGTTTTGAGATACGGATCCTGTTCCCTCCAACAACATCATAACATGGCGCAGTCGGAAAAGTGAAATAAATAATAAATTAAATAAGTGAAAAGTAAATAAACAAATTGATGTAAATGAAGTAGAAATAAAGCCTACTTAAATAAAGAAATGAACGAAAATAAGTGTTAAAACGTGTAGATAACAAATCAAGTAAATAAATAAGTGAAACACCACGTGCACCGGAGATAATAAAAATGGAGGGTCAAGCACAAAGACCTCGCGCTTTGGAGTTCGAAGGGCAAATGTCGGAAAATTGGGATTTTTTCAAACAGAAATTTGAGATTTACATGAAGGCCTCAGGTTTTGATACGGAAGACGAAACGAGAAAAGGCTACCGACTTCTGAACCTAATTGGTGATAGGGCGTTAAAATTTACAACACTTTTGTTTTTGCAGAAACAGAAGATAAAACGAAGTGCGATGTAATAATATCGAAATTTGATGCAAAATTTTTACCAACAAAAAATGTAACGTATGAAAGGCATCAGTTTTTTACACGAAATAAAAAATCAACTGAAACAATGGACGAGTACTGTACTGAATTAAG
>JABXWE010022371.1:0-10460 GCA_014611495.1 Limonius californicus
ATTCTCAATTTCTTCATTAATCGTAAATCTCAAAAATGATCACATCTCCTAGTTGTTTGCTTGATCATAACGCCAATAATGACTGTAACTCCCAATTTTTTCTGAAATCATAATTCACAAAAATGTTGGCGGTGTCAGTTTCCTTCCTTAACCGTAAATCCTAAAAATAAACTCAACTGTCTTATAGCCTAATATAAACATAACTCCCAATCCTTTTACTTATCATAACATCTAAAATAGATTCAATTCCAATTGCTTTCTTAACTATAACTCCAAAAAATGATCAGTTGCATTGATGATCATAACGCTAATTTCTTCTTTAACCATAACACCGAAAATTATGACAACAATTCTCAATTTCTTCATTAATCGTAAATCTCAAAAATGATCACATCTCCTAGTTGTTTGCTTGATCATAACGCCAATAATGACTGTAACTCCCAATTTTTTCTGAAATCATAATTCACAAAAATGTTGGCGGTGTCAGTTTCCTTCCTTAACCGTAAATCCTAAAAATAAACTCAACTGTCTTATAGCCTAATATAAACATAACTCTTAATCCTTTTGCTTATCATAACATCTAAAATAGATTCAATTCAATTCCAATTGCTTTCTTAATTATAACTCCAAAAAATGATCAGTTGCATTGATGATCATAACGCTAATTTCTTCTTTAACTATAACACCGAAAATTATGACAACAATTCTCAATTTCTTCATTAATCGTAAATCTCAAAAATGATCACATCTCCTAGTTGTTTGCTTGATCATAACGCCAATAATGACTGTAACTCCCGATTTTTTCTGAAATCATAATTCTCAAAAGTGTTTGCGGTTTCAGTTTCCTTCTTTAACCATAAATCCTAAAAATAAACTCAACTGTCTTATAGCCTAATATAAACACAACTCCCAATCCTTTTACTTATCATAACATCTAAAATAGATTCAATTCCAATTGCTTTCTTAATTATAACTCCAAAAAATGATCATTTGCATTGATGATAATAACGCCAATAAATCTAAAAAATGATCACATTTTCTGATAGCGTTTTCTATCTTACAGCCTAATATAAACATAACATAAACTCCCAGTCCTACTGTTTATCAATAAGGAGCATATAATTTCTGTCATTCTCTTGTTACATGCAGTATAAATAATATTAAGTTTAAGAGATCTGAACACATTGATTTCTCTTAGTAGCAGATACCAAAACTCGCTCATCAGTGTGATCCACTTCTGGTAAAATAAGATCAGCATCAACGCGAATGTGGTTGTGGTCCAGAAGTCAGTGGGTTGCTTGGTGAATAGCGACCTGGCATGTTTTTGTATAGGACAAGTTTCGCGACTTTAAATCAGACAGCTGGCAGGTCGCTTCTGGACTCCGATCCGTCACTGCTCCATAATGAGGGACGCTGTCGCTTCGCCCATCGGTAACAGGCCACCTTCTTTTTTAATCTCGCAATTTACTACCATAAATCGGTGCTGTACATTCAAACTTTGAAAATAATTATTCATTGTTTGATGGAGGAACGTTTAAGTTTAATTTGACGCTTCCAAATTGGAAAGGTATAACTCCTCAACGAAACTAATATGGAAATTTCTATTATTTAAATATAGTAGTCATTTATTTGGGAAGGTTTTGTGCAAAAACTTGTTTCTAAATTCGTTATTTACGTCTGTTGATTATACATTATAAGTGACTGATGATGAACTCGGGTATAACGAGATCCCGGATATAAGGTGCGTCCGTAAATGTGTGGATTTGCGTTGGTTTACTGTTTTGTATTTGTCGCTCACGGCGATCGCTCGTCTGGAAACAACGAGCAAATATTAACCTAGTTGCCCCCCCCCCCAAAGTGGTTGACGCAATCCAACATACACATAGCATGGTAACCAAAATGATTTTTTCTTCAATTTCGTTATATTGATCAGTGTTGCCTACTTATGACGATAATAAGTCGAGCTGTCATTTCAAGGTGCTTTCAGATATCTAGATTTGTTGCTTGCTTTTGGTGAACGCCATGGAAATGTGGCTGCAGCTCACTATTTCGATATCAGGAACCATTCAATTAGAAGACCACCACCTGAAAAACATTTAGATTTCTTGAAACACCCAGAACGATTACGAACATCGAAAATTAACTAGCATTGTTAGAGGTAATGAATTAGAATCTCCATGCAAGTCAAAGAGATCTAAGTACGTACATGAGTAGTAGTAGAATTTCAGTTAGATAGCAAATGTAGATCATCCCTATCACAACACTTTGGAGCACGAACTGTAAGAAAATGACTCTCAGAGAAGATTGTTAATATTAATGTTTGAATTGGTATAGTACGTATCCATCTTATTGTTCCGGGGCTGTAGTTGCCTAAATATTTTCGGCCAAAGCGGGGAAATTTAAATTCATTTGTTTGACTATTTTTGTTTAGTTATATTTCAATTGGGTAAGTAGACACGTGCTTGTTATACTTGTTAAACATGCAGTATCCCAGAAATGGAAATATTTACAGTGCTAAAATTTAAAATACTCCGTTTAGTATCAGCAAAGCATATAATTATACTTTTTTTAATATGGTCTTTCTCAGCTAGGTTATTTGCACCTTCGTAACAGTGTCTGATTGTTTGTACAGCTTTTGAATCCATACAAAGTTTTAGAAATGAACTTATTTAAATTCATATTCTGTCCTATGGAAATATGGTGTTAATGTGAATAATATCGTTTAGTAATTTTTAAATGTATACTGCCGTTATACTGCTGCTATATTCATTATTCAGATCTAATATTGTGAAGTTTAGAGAGTAGTAGAACATTCATTTCAAGATAGTGATATCTGGAGAGTTTACCCATGCAACATCATTTATTAAAAATTCTGAAAAAATTACAAAAGATTTTTAGGCATTTCAAACGCTTACATTTATCGGCAGAGTAGGAACTAACTGTATAATTGAGCTATATTTTGATAAATATTAAATATTATAAACCGTATGGCTTAAGTGTTGAATGATGATATTGTTTCGAATTCCACAGCTAACCCTTATCGAAATTATGTTGATCATACTGTCAAAGGTAAGCACGGAAATATAATCTCAGAAATAATGTAAAATGTTCCAATTAAGATAGTGTGATGATGCAGCAAGGAAAACCTTATGGTAAATCCTGCAAAAACCAGTCTCCTCCCATTTACTAGGGAGAGAAATTACGGGGGCATAAATCCTCTGAATTTCTTTGGAGAATCTCTACAAACGAAGGGGGAAGTTAAATAATTTTAGACACAAAATTTACTTGGAACCAACATTTGTGGAAAACTACCAACGAGGCAAAAACATCTTTGATGATGGTAAGAAGAGTCTTTGGAAATAAATGGAGATTAACTACAACCAAAAATGGTCCATTTGTTGTAAATAATAGCGATAAGACCAACAATGGTTAACTAGTATGATGGCATGAAGTAAATCAAAAACCAATAATCAATCAGTTTCTTAGTGTTCAAAAACTGTATTGCTTCTGCATAATTGGAGCATGCAGGAGTAGTACGACGGCAGCGCTAGAAGTTCTCTTGCGACTTGCTACATATAATAAGCAAGGACGGGGCCCGCCTGAGAGGACACCGCTTAGAAAGTACGGGTAATTGAAGAATCACTCCAAAATAACAATGTAGTATCTGGCCCAACGTTAGACATGGCAACGGACTATATGTTAACAAAATACTAGAATCAGAAACCTTTTCAAATACGGATAAATCGCGAAGAGTGGCAACAAGGGAAACCACCAGACTTGCAACGAGCTCAGTATGGTATACAGATGGTTCACGCACAAGTAAGGGAACCGGTGCTGCAGGATGTGGTTGCATACCAAGATACTATATCTCTATATCTCTGAGTCAAACTACAATATTCCAAACAGAAACCTCTGTAGTTTTAGTAGTAATAGAAGAGAACACACAAGGGGTTATACGTACAAAACCATCCTTATTATCTCAGACGCCTAGGCAATTTTGAGATTTTGAATTTGAACCAGATTAAGTTACAGCTTGTCTGGAACTGTCTTTGTGCCTCCTGGGTGCCGGGCCGCATAGTCGTAGGAGGTAATGAAAACCCAGATAAACTAGTAAAGCAAGAATCTGAACCTGTGGTCGACCTAACTAAAAAGACAGTGAGAAGAGCAGTTAGAGAATAGAACACTGGAACCTCTCACCTCAACAAAGACAAAGCTATAATGAGCAACCATACTCATAAACTTACTTTTTTTGTTATGGGGTGTTATATCGTAACTGGCCTAAAAGACTAACCAATAATTTTTATCTAACTTAAATTAACTAAAAGGTTATGCTAAGAATTTATTCACTGGTGTCCTCTCAGTTCTATCTTGTAGCACTTTTTTCATGTGATACCATTTCTCTTTTGCTTTGCTTTTTTTACTGATACTTTCACGTTTCTTTACACTAGCTCAAATGGCTTGGTCCTCTTGAGCCTTCTCACTAGATCTGTATAGTTAAGCGTTGGATTACGTCGACGTTTACGTGGTGATGAAGCCTGGTTATGCTTCTAGGCAACGTCCTTTATTTCCTTCGTCACGGTTTTTACTCCTAGATCCCCGTGGATATCACTGTTTCTAGCGTACAACATCTACGATATTCCTCAGAACTTTGTTCTGAAAATTGTTTGATGTTAGTTTCGTTGGCGCAGCCCCAAAGGTGACAACCGTATTTCCATATTGGTTTTAAAACTTGATTGTACAGAAGAAACTTGTTATGTGTTGAAAGGTTGCGAATTGCTTCACAGCAGCCAATACATTTGTCTATATTTTATATTTAGTTCTTTTCCTTGCTTTTTTAAATGCTCTTTTCAGCGTAGTTTGGCATCCAAGTACATTCCAAGATACTTCAGCTGCATTAGCATGCGGTATGAAGCTGTTGCTGAGTGTCACTAGCACATAATCATCATTCTTGTTCATTAAATTGATATGCTCTAACTTGCTTTCGTTTAGTCTTATTATGCATCGTTTTGTCCTGGTTTGTGGCTTGTTGTAGTGTTCCTGCCGTTTCATCGGTGCCTTCGCTTATCGCTAGTATTGCAGTGTTGTCTACGAACGTGGCTATTGTTATCTCGTTGGTTGACGGGATGCCGTGGTGTACAATAGGTACCCCACTACACTGCCCTGTGATACCCCTGACTTAATTTTTTATAAATTGGAGTATTTCTGTTCTTGTTTGATCCTGAATAGTCTGTTTGCGATGTACGACTTCAGAAGTTCACCAAATTAATTAGGTCGATTTTTTCTACTTTATGATTCAATCCTTGATGTCTTGATTTAATCAAAAGCTGGGTATATCTAAGAATATTGCTGAGTAGGCTTTTTTCTTTTTAAGACTTTTTCTACGGCGTTTATTACTCTGTGGACTTGCTCTACAGTTAAATATTTGTTTCGGAATCAAAACAAGTGTGTTGACATCAGTTCTTTTCTTTCTATTATTGGTTTGAGCCTTCTGAGTAATAGTTTCTCGGCGGTTTTCTTGGCTTCTGTATGATTAGTTAATTTTACTATTCCTTGGAGGAATTGTTGCCTATTGATTTTATTTGGTTTCTGGAGCGTTACTCCAAGCAGCTTTTTGACTGTCCACTACAAACTTATCAGCTTCGTTATCCAATTGTTCCTTATTTTTCCGGGGTTCGTTCAGCTGAACTCTGCCGTTCAGCTCTTCTTCAAACACTCCCCAATCTGTGTGTTTGTTAGTCAGTGTTGGGTTACATTGTTTGTTGCTAAGCTTATTAAAACAGATCTGCAGTTTAGTAGGGTTTAAATTGGGATAGTGACAGGATTCTTAACGGGACATTGGCACTTCAGACAACAACTTCACAACATAGGGCTACATAACGAAGATAATGCAAGCTATGTAGCGAGGAAGAAGGAACAGCCTATCATATAATATTCAAATTTTGAAGGCCACTAATCCCAAAGAGATACAACCGCCAGCTAGCTTGATCAACAAACTTTTAAACCTGCTAAAGAGGATGGATCCACTTAACAGCGACTAGTGACAGAATGGATGTACAATAACCCCAAGAGGCCGAAGTGTTAAAGGGCACAAACAACCTTCCCCGCAACAACAAATCTATCTATCAAATCAACATACAGTATCAATTTTAAGACGAGAATTGTTCATTGCCAACTAGTCATTTTTCAAGTGAACTTCAACAAACTTTCAAACATTTTCCTAATTTGATTGGTTAATTAGTTTAAGTATTTTATTATGAGTAGTAGGCAAAGTCTTCTCGATATTTTGTGGCAATCATAGTTTGATGACCACTGGCGTGAAGAGTACGTGAATGGTATTACGGCAATAAGGAGACAGTTAGTTAGAGTTTGTAAAAACGTCGACGAATATAAATGGGCAACTGCGAGTTTCCATTCTGCAATAAATTTACAAGAAGAAGGAATTTTTACAGACGTTTTAACATCGGTAATTATTTCCTGTTAGCAAATAGCGTAAAATAGGCATGAAATGCTTGCGTACGATTAATTATGAGCCGCAACTTAATTTTCCGCAGCTCTGGTTTTCAAGAGCAACTGATGTTTTAATCTGCGCATTTTTCTAACGTGCAACACGCGGTAATTAATCAGAGTGCAGTTAATAGCGATTTAACGGTGCAAATTATTTTTGTTGCATCATAAATTAGCCGGTTTGTCTGCAAGGCTTCTTCCGAAAGAATTTATTCCAATAATCGCCAACTGTGCCGGTTTTTGTCCCTCGCAACCGCTACCGCTTCATTGTGCTAAACTGCACACATTATTATTATTTTTGTGTACGTAACTGTTCTTAAATGGTCTTGCGGCTATAAAAATGGGTTTTAATGTTCCTGATAAATTACGACGTTTCGGAATCGCGCGTATCGTCACTAATCTATAAATCTATTTCTCCGGGTACGGTACTTCATGCATAAGAAGAAAATCATGTGATGGGAATTCTGTCACTCTCAATCTTCACCAGAGATGGACTTAGCTTTAAAAATACATTTAAAGTAATTTATTAGGCTTCATTTCTTTCAATGATACGGTATTTAATTAATAAAGGGAATACGATGAAAGAAAAGAATTTCAAAACCTTCACGTTTCTTTTTGAAAGCTTCTTCTGAGTAAGTTGTTTTTTATACATCCAGGGACGGATCCAAGTAGGGGCCGGACGGAAACTTTTGTCTTTCATATATAATGCATAACTATAGTTCGAATTTCTTCTGTGTATATTGTAAAGGTTGTTTTAAATTTAGCGCCATTATTAGCCATAGAAAAAATATGTTTTAATAGAAGGAATTCAGGCTTAGACAGTGAGGATTTCATGCTCGTTATACCGAAAGGCAATGGTAACCCACCTAGGTACTTCTCTGGAGAAAAAATGATAACACTTCTTGCGATTCGAAACTTGCGATAACCAGTAGGTCCCCTATATTTGTGTTCTTTGCACGTACCTCAAAAACATAGGAAATAAGGTCACCACGCTCGCTCTAAAACTATAGAACTAAAGAGAGAGATATCCGTAATATTTATAGTGCTAAAACTTAAATTGCCATATGTATTAGCAGCAAAAATACATTTTTACACGTAGATAAAGTTAAAACTAAAAGTAATCATTATCTACTTAAAAAAAACAAATACATACAGTCAAGCTCCCATATCGAGAACCCCCATTTAGTGATTTTGTTATATAATGATTTTTGCGAGAACTATATTATGATGTAAAGCCTCCATATTGTGATGTTTTTCTTTCGAACTTTTACCATATTACTGAGGTGTATAAGTAAAATTTTGAGCCGATTATGAAATTTCTATCTCTAATTTGTGTTTTTCCAAGAAGCTGTTATGTTCTTCGTCAAACATAAATTTAAGTTTGTTAGCGGATAATTTATTTATTTCGTCTCAACATTATTTCATATGTAAATATAAGTAAATATATATAATAATAACTGTATAGTATAATAAACTACGACTAAATGTAATAATATATGATAAAATAAATAGCGTTGTGTGGGAGTTAAGGTGGTAGGAGTCATGCAAAGTACTTTACGAAAAATCAAGTTTTTATAGATACTGTTCGACTTGGAAACATTTCTGATGTCGGAAAATATTTGTATTTAAAGTAGTTAATAATTAACAGCAAAAAAACATTTTTTTGTACTGGATAATGGAAATAGGTTCAGTGCAGAGTTTTCCGTTATTAACAACTTTATTACAAATCTGATTTAACACATACGATCACTGATACAAGGGCTAGGTAATGACAAATTACCAAGACTATTGTCTTTTTTATAAACGTGTAATTACATGTTTTATATAAACAAAGCAATATTTCAGAATAAAATGTGTTGTAACTTTTGTAATCTTCGTGGTAAGTGCTTAAAATTTTATTATACCCTGCAGCGAACTATTACTATTATAACAGTTTTTTTTTAATGCAATAATTCAAACAGGAACCAAATTGATTGAATTTACAATTAGTTACTTGTTTTCAACTCAGTTCTAAAGACAAGAACAAGAAAGATAGAAAGAGATGAATGACGCACCGTAATGGAAGCTTCCAGGTAAACAATTTCGGATTAAGATAACAACCCTCCTTTAAAACCTTGCTAACTTTATTATTCAGTTCTGTGTTGGCTGTGTATGACTATTGTAATTATCTGTGTTTGAAACGGTCTTCAAGTTACCTTTGTGAAAATGGGCAGAACGTACACCGCAACAAAAAAGCGCGGAAAGCGATCCGTTATAAAACGACTGCGCGACAAGGGCGAAAAAGCGCTTAGGCTGTGCTTATCTGACGAATATGTGGAAGAAAATTGTCATGTTACATATTACAACAAGTAAGTACAAAAATTATCATTATATAGTTATATATTTTATTAGTATTTAACTTCAAAAATTACCCTCAAAAACATGTCTAACTTTCGCTTCCGGTTTCGGATTTTTCTGAAAAGCTTATTTTGTCGATTAATAGTTTTGGAGTTTATTAACTGTCTTCTATTCTTGCCTTACTTCGTTGAAATTCATTATATTAATAAGTAAATAAAAGATTATTAATAATTTCAACAGGTTTTATTGGTGGCTTAATACCTATTTCGATACGCCATTTTTCTTTTGATAATGATACGTTAGCGTATCGAAATACGTATTAAGCCCCTAATAAAACCTATTGAAATTATTAATAATCTTTTATTTATTTATTAATAGTTTCGGAGTTGCTTGTGTCACACACACCCACCCACAGACAGGCATTTTTCTTTATAAAGTAATTTAATTTCTAGTTTGCCTAATGAGGACGTCGACTTACCACCTCTGGAAATAGAACGTTGCTCTCCTTCTCCTTTAGACGCAAAGCAATCTGGCGATCGCATTGTAAATATCACCTATTTTACACAAGAGTGTAGAAAATTAGCACTACATGATATAAAATGTACTATGAGTAAAATGGAGTACAAAACTGAGCGTAGGACCGGTATCGTTTCACGTTTTACTTATTACTGTAAAACATGTGAGAAAAATATAAAGATTTATTCCCATCCGCCAGAAACAACAACCGAAACTAATAAAATGTTTGTGTGGGGAACAAATTCAATTGGAATTGGATATTCCCAAGCAGAGGAATTTTTTGGCAGTATGAATATGCCCATTATGAGTAACAATTATTTTAGAAAAATTGAAAAAATGGTGGGTGAAAATTGGGAAGAAGTTCTTCAGAAACAAATGTTGGAAGCAGGACAAGATGAAAACCGACAAGCTATCGAAGCGGGAGAAGCTGAGAACGGTATTCCATTCATAACAGTGATAATTGATGGTGGGTGGGCAAAACGATCCTATGGACACGGTTTTAGTTCGTTATCAGGGGTGGCTGTTATAATAGGAAAAAGAACGGGGAAACTTCTGTTTTTAGGAATTCGCAACAAATTTTGTAGTATATGTTCTTCGGCCAAAGAAAAGGAAAACATAAAAACTCATACTTGCTACAAAAATTATAGTGGTGCTTCAACCGGTATGGAACAAGACTTAATAATTGAAGGGTTCAACAACAGTGTCGAAGATCACGGTTTACATTATAAATATGTAGTTGGAGACGGCGATTCAAGTGTATATGCGCGTATTATTGAAAGGGTGACGTATGGACGTTTAATTGTTAAACTTCAGTGCGCAAATCATGTTACCAGATGTTATACATCTCAATTACATAAAATTTCACTAAAGACAACACATGAAATTGAAACGAGAAAAATTTTAAAATCTCATATTGCACGATTAAGTATGGCAGTACGGTCTGCTATTACAAACAACTCAAAAACAGGGGCAAGTGTACAACAACTTAGAGAAGATCTAAAGAACGGGTCGTATCATGTTTTTGGGGACCATTCAAATTGTCGAATAGAGTACTGCAAACGAAAAGAAGCCCAGGAAATAAATCATATACCATTGTTGCAACA
>JABXWE010022372.1:0-10273 GCA_014611495.1 Limonius californicus
CCGTTAAAATCTGGATTTCGAAAATTTTCATGAATTCAATACTTACCCTATACCTATAAGGTATGGGAAAGTAAAAAGTACTTATATAATGTAAATCGATTGAGATTATTCAAAAACATTAAAGACCAGAAATATTAAAAAAAATGTTTAAACTATCACAGAAATAAAAAACCAAGAGTTTCTCATCTAATTAATTACTCCTAATATTTTTTGTTCATTATTTTAAACTCTTCTAGGATGTATTGTCGTTCTAATGATTTAAATTTATTATTAGTTTATGAATTCTACACCAAACTGGAAGCCTGTCCGTTAATATCGTGAAACAGAATTTCGAAAATTTAAAATTGAATAGTATTTCTAATAAAAAAATTAATAAAAAGGCAGTCAAACAGCTTAAACCGTGAGCTAGAAACGCCGCTTTTCATTTGTTTAATGGGTGCTATTAATATTAAAAGCTCGACAAGTCCATTTGAAAACGTCAAGTCTATACTAAACGAAGAAGGTTCTTCATGCTGCATTTTAGATTATGCTCGAAACTTATTTGTATTCCAATTCAACCCTTATTGGTAATCTGTTATTAATATTATTTCTGATAATCCTCCCTATATAATTTTGCTAAGATAGTATGCCATGAATAAATGCTCTAACATTATACATTGTACGTAATTAACAGGACATTGGCCTATATACAGGAGAAGAAAAAGAACATTATACATACAACTGCAATTTTCTATATTACATATAAATGACGTAACCTTAAAAGCGGAATATATCAGTGGTTCTGAAACTAGTTCTCAGAAGCAAAAACGAATATTACAATTAGAAATATGTTAGTTGTATTGACACTGCTTTTCCCGTAGCTCTATCAAATACAATTTTAATTAATATGACATTTTGACCGCACGCTAATTTCTGGGGTAGCTTGGCTATTTTGAATTATTAAAATGAACTGAATTTAAGCTCTCAAACTGCTACTTTAAACGTTGTGAGAAAACAGAAACAATGAAGAAATTAAATATTGCGATTTATCACCCTAGGCATAAGAAACACAGAAATGTGATTTTTTTACTGTAACTAAACTTTACTAAATAACTCTAATGCAAAACTGCAAAAAAAAGGTTATATGCACTAAACTAATAATTATGCAGTTCAGCTTAGTTAAAGAGAGCCTCGGTATAATGATGTGACGGATATACCCAGTTTTGGATTTGCATTCTGTACTGTATTGTATTTCCTCTTACCATAATCATTCGTCCCGCAAAAAAACGACAAGCTATATTTAAAATATTGATTGAATTTTTAGCTTGAGCGATTTATAAAACTTACTTAGAAACATCAGTTGAGAATTATAATTCAAATAAGGGGTAGTTTTTGGAATTTTCATGCTTTGATGTCCCAATTTGCATTTCTATTTATCTAATGAATTGTTTAAAATCAAATTCTTCTAGTGAAGAATATGGTTTTATTGTATTTAAACTATAGAAGGACAAAACAGTTACTCACCTACGATTATTACGACACTTTAAAAAATACAAGTAGGTATTTTTTTAGAGATAATGGGTGTTTCAAGATTTTGGGCACTTTTTGAGTATGAAAATTATTTTTGTTGATAATAGGCATACTAGGTATTTACATTTTCCTACTGTAAAAATTCTCATCTCTCAAGTATTGCAAGCACACATTTGCAGTCCCAAAGTTCTCGTTATAATAATAAAGGTGGACTGTATTTTATGAGCATGGAATATTTATTTGAACTGTACAGTACGTTCGCAAATCATGGAAAAAAATTAAATAGAAGAGTTTAAGAACCGCTAAAATAAATTAGTACACTTTTTCGCTAGTGTCAGGACTGACACTTTGTGAGGCACCTTTTAATTAAAAATTACACCCTTGTTCTATTCACATTTTGACACATTGAAAACGTCTAGTGTTTAGAATTTACACTACATTAATAATATGTCGCTTCTTCTCTAAGTAGAATTTCTCTAATTCCTAGAACATGCAAAAACTACTATGATTAATATCACACAAAAGAATTTAATTTATTTCCAACTTGAGATTATTTTTAATAAAGGGCTTCGTGTAAAAGCTGATTGTTGATTTTATGTCATATAAGGTATATTTGTTTGTACTTTCATATGATATTGTTAGATTATTTCTGAGAAGTACCTGCACGATTACTTTGGAATATGCAATTACCAAAAAATTAAGAAAAAAATTTCAGTTTCTAACCTAAATTATTTACAACCGGTGATTTGGAAAGACTTTCCAAGTAAGTATAATATATTGTTTAGGCCCAAGAAATGCTTAATCTGGTTTTACCTGGTTGGACAAATCCTTTGCAAGACTTTAAGCTTTAAGTAAACTGTAGTCACTAATCAAAAATCATGGACAGACTGTTTAAAATTCTGAATAGTAAAATTATTATTATTATTATTAATGCCTAAGTAGAGCTAAATAAGGATATTCACTCAAAAACTGAAATCTACATCAATGCCTAATATTTCTAATCAGGTTTCATTAATTTATGTACCTGAAGATTTCAATGCTATCTGCAACGCACTGTATACAGTTCAAAATTTCACTTTCAAATCCAACTATTTATTCGTCTGCTGCCAGTAGCAAAATGAAATAATCTTCATCTGACTTGATGTACCTCCTACCTACTTAAATTTATTAAAGAAGATTCAAATTGTCCTAGCCTCATTGTCTATTTAGCAAATTATTGTTTTAACTTCGTAAATTATTATCTTGCGCTCCCAACTTCAATTTGGTGCGATCTCAATCCGGGCTAATTATTCAATTAATCCCTTGGCCTCAATCGGTCAGGTATCAATAAAGCACGTGCTTTAAAATGCTACTTTTTGTCACTTTTTTGAAAAACGTGTCTTGGGGCACTACAATTACGCAAGAGACCGGAATTATACCCACGAAATGTCTCGATTAAAAATTTGTCGCATAATAAGTGATCTTGACCTCTTCGTTTGGCACAAACCCAACCAGTCGCACTGCTTCTAGACCCGCAGAACCACACACGGTCGGTGGCCTCAGCGAACTGCTGCCGATACCGCCGTCAACTAAAGGGAGCTCCAACAGAATAACCCACTGAGACCCAGGCCGTGGCTCACAGCAAGTGCTGGGGTATAAACTAGAACCAGATCCCAATACAAAAACCGAATTCTTCTTGACCTCGGCCAAGTCGTGAACGCGATTTGAATCTTCTAACAGAGTCCTAGGGTTCGAAGCTAAGACCGCCATTCACCACACATAATATTGAGACAGCTTTTTGTGGGGTTCTATCTTAGGCCGCTTTAATGGTTTTTGTTAGTAGACGGGGTTTTGTTCTTTTATGTCTGTGACCGGGTTTGCAGAACATACGTTAAATAGAACTCGGAAGATTTGAGACAGCACACGTGTTAACTTTTTCTTTGATATTCCTTTGCTGGATTTGCCGCTGCACCATCAAACATTTCAAGGAAAAATAATTTTATATACTCATTACATTCAATTGTTATTTTAAAAGATATTACACTCCCACAGTATTTCGAATAACAAATTGTTGATAATTATGCATTAACAAACAACCAAGAAAATAATTAACAATTACTAATAAATACGGACAACGTTCCCTTGAAAAATTCTTATTTGAAAAATTGCGAAACATAAAAGTATGGAGTTATTTAAATAAATGATTAAATGAAGTTATCTCTTCGGGCTTAGATCGCGTCGTCGTGGAATGATGCTGACGTTTCGCTAACCGTTGTAGGTAGCATTATCAACGCGTAAGTTAAATGATTAAATATTAGGATAGAATATATTTAGTGTACAGGTTGGATCAACAGTACAGAAACGGACTATTACCTTTGGATAATGAAAATGCCTTAATATATTCTTGGTGAGGGATAGGCAGCATCGCAACCTAAATGTTTTAAAATTACAAATTCTACAAGTGGTACATAAAAAAGTACCACATTAAATTATTATTTTTTTAATTACTCGTCAGTAGTACATAACATAAGATCGTATGGTCTAATCAGGCCTTCCTTAGCCATTGGGTTAAATAGTCTATAGCCCAGGGGCACCATTAATCCAAGTGCGCTTAAGAACTGAGTGTGTTGAAATATTTAAATTTTTTTTTCAGTTTTGGACGCAAACGCCTCATCTTATCATATTTAATTTGGAATGTCAAAATTAATCAAAACCATTTAAATAATAATTGAGTCGCAATTCAAATGCATATTCCGCAATATAACAACAGCTTAAATTATATTTAGGTATTGCTTGCACCGAATTTTAAAACGAATTAAAAATTATCTGCCATAATTTTTAGGACAATCCAAATTAAATAATTTAAGTATTCTATCCATAGAATACAATTCTTAGAAACGATAGATCATAGTGAAATTATATATAGATTTGCATAAAAAATTTAAATTAGAATTTTTTTAACCTTTTTTCTATTGTGGGTATTTTCATAAATACAAATAAAAACTACCTTCCTTATATTATAAATATTATTGAATTAAATAAAAATTTGCAATGTCGATATACGATATACTTTAAAATAAAATTTTCTGTAATGAAAGTAATTTAATTAATTGTATGTATTATTTACCTAATTATTGCTTTGTCCAATGCGATTAAGGCACCAAATTTTTTGAACCCATTGCGCCCAAACTTTCTAAGACCGCCTTATGTAAATCTTATTGCTTTTTCGCACGCTAAAAATAACTAGTCAGTAAATTTCACAAACCTACAATTTTTTTAAGTTTACTGAATAAAAAATTAATCTAAAGTTATAAATGAAAAGTGCCTTTTCATTATTATTTAGGCGAATATTTTATTTATTTATCGTTAGTTTTAATGTTTTGAAGAAAATTGGTCTTAAAATGTTACAATAAAGCAAGCAAGGGATTTTAAACTAGAGGGAGGGAGTGTTTAGAATTGCGTGGTGACTTATCTAAATCTATTATGCGATACGTTGTTACTTATTATTCAATTTTCTTAAATGAAACAACCTGTGTATTATTTTAGAATTTTATATCCAGCAAATTATCTTTATTGGATATAGGATCCTAACTATTTATTGAAGGTATATAATATAGCAATATAATATAATTTTGATGTAATGCTTAATGTTTGGTCGATATTATCCACTTAAAATGTGTTTCATATATAAAACCATTTGCATTTATATTAAACCAAAATTCCTAAAACTTATAAGTATAATAATATCTAACTATCAGGTCGACCGTATTATCAAGGTACTAAGCACATATTTTTAAATTTAATATTTATAATTATTCTTGGTACAAGAATGATGTAAGCATTACATCACTTCATTTGTTTATTTTAACATGATTAATTTTAAACCACGCTTATCCTTTTGTTCTAATTAAAAACCCTATGTTTCTTTCATATCACAGTACACAGCTCATTGACAGAGTCAATGAAATGCCAGTAGACGCACTACGGTCCGTTATCATACTGCAGCACCACCCTGTATATACAGTAGTGTGAAAAAGTTCTGTATCACCCAAGAAAATAATTATTTCTTCAAGTTTACCTACAATTTTGACATAGTTTCAAAAAATTACTTTTAAATACTTGATTATAATAACTATACCAACTTATCTATTAACTAGCTTAGAACCCCATAGAAAACAATTAAGGTAAGTTCTTCTCTAAAATCGATAATTCGATTATTCGTTATTCGCACATTATCTAATGGATCATTAAAATGCATGAAACTTAAGAGCATAATTAGGAGAAACACTAATTATGTTTTGAGCATATATACACCTGCAGGTACTATGGATTATTCAGTTGCATTTTGTACGCCCTTAACAGTGGCAAAATGCTATCCGAAAAGGAACCGTTCAAATTATCGGATGAAAAACGATATAAAATAATTTTTCATCATAAACACGGCGCTTGCAATCGTGAAATAGCTATGAAAGTGCAGTGCAATCAATCCACAGTTATGAGAGTCATCACAAAATAGGCTGAGACGGAAAAAATTGAAGATAAACCCCGGAGTGGCCGTCAAAAAAAATCAGTGAGAGACGACAATGTATTGCGAAGGACGAGCCTTGCAAACAGATGTCCTAATTTGACAGATTAAACCAAAATATGGTCTGACGCTGTTAGTGCAAGTACCTATATGCACTTCTATTGTAAGACGGGGACTTCTTACATCTGGTTGCAAACACCTCCCATCAGAAAAGCGAAAGCTCCACCGTTTGAGATGGGCAAAGAATCATCGCTATTGGGTCCCAGAACAATGGCAGAAGGTATTATTTAACGACGAATATATCTTTAACATTAACAATCATGCTGGAAACACATGTGTTAGAAGATTTCCCGGAGAAGGATTTTCAAGACAGTATGTTCTGCCAACAATTAAAAAACCAACCTCTGTCATGATATGGAGTTGCATGTCTGCTGAAGGTGTTGGTAGACTGCATGTTGTATCTGGTATGCTGAATGCAACCAAATACATTGATGTCCTACAGCAGCAGATGCTGCTTACTGGAAAATAGTTTTCTCCTGACAAAATCTTTATCTTTCAAGATCATAATGCTCCTTGCCACAGAGTAAAGGTTTTTCAATCTGGATGTCGACCAATAAAGTTAAAAGAATAGACTGGCCAGCACAATCCCTGGACCTAAATCCTATAGAAAACTTATGGTAGAGGCTTTCTAATATTATTTCAAGAAAAATCCCACATACAAAGACTACATTATTATATATAATGTACTAATTTTCTGTTTTTAAATAAATTTTATGTATTGAATTGTTTCCGTTTTTTAAGGATCAACATTTGGTCTGTTAATATTACTAGTATTGTGTTTAAGTAACTGTATTATATTTGCAATGATGAAATGAAAAATATTTGAAAAAATTGGTTACACTGCAATTTATCTTATTTGTGCAACTGATGCAGAACTTTCCACACCACTGTAGGTCCATACTGGGTTTCTATTTAGCACGTATTCTTCTAAATCACATTTACTTTACAAAACGTCATATAGTTCTATTAAAAACTTATAAAATTATAACTTTTAAAATTATTTCGATAGTATTCGGAAGCAAAAACATTTGGAATGTATTTGCTGGATACATTTCATGATTTCAATTTAATGTTTGTTGAAAAATAAAAATGACAATTACATTGTCTCCGCCATTGATATTTTGGTAATTGTTTTGGGATTCAAACTGACAAACAAAACATTTGATAACCCTAAACTAACCCTAAACTATTATTGTGCAGTATTTCATATTGTACCGTCTATGGATTATATTAAAAGGTTGTACAATATACTGTAAATCAAAAAGAGTCTGATTTTTTGCAATATCGAATAAAATGTCTGTGTGCAAAATTGCACAATATTGGTTCATTTCTGTCTTAATGGTCGTGCAGACAGCAGTTTCGCGAATGATAAAATATGTCTACCAAAATAAAAGAAGGCGGTAGAAAATGTATTTTAGAATGCATTGTGGTATATCATCCTTTACCAGTTTTGTGGAATGTGAAGTCTAAGGAATACAGCAATACAATAAAAAAATGAACACTGGCAATATCTGCTTCACAAATACAAATAAAAGTCGCACAAAGTTTCGAAAATTACTAGGTTCACTCAAGTGTACTCATTTCTTTTTTTTAACCACAGCTTCATCCATTTGCGCTTCTTCTCCTTCTTTTTCAATCACACAGTCAATATAATGGCCATACAACTAGCTTTCGTGGCATTCAGCATACTGGCTACGGAAATATCACACACCTCATCTACTTTATTAGGCAAAAATATTACACCGTCTGGGGCATTCGGCAATAATATTGCACAATAATATATTGAATATTGAAATTATCCTGTTTTTGCGTCTATGCGGATCTTATGTATAATTAAAGACATAGCAGAGACAGCAACAGCTCAACAAGAGTTTTGATGAAGTCTGCAAGATAACATAAAAATAATAACGTCCAATTTAATTTACTATGATAAATGAATTGCTAAAAACGTGTAGGTGCACAGGTAAATGTTTATTTTAATTAGCTATAATATATCTGCGGTTCATTTACCTTTCACAATTCACTGAATTAATTTTTATATATGTATAAAATCGCTATTACTTTTTTATCATTCATTATACTACTTCGCTGTGATACATCTTATGTATTACATGACTTAGAAGCCAAAGTAATCACTCCCTTCAACGTCCCTTTTTCTAAACGGTTTCAAATCTTTGTTGCTAAATCCAGTTCCTATAATTACTATTTTAATGCTGTTATGATAACCGGTATTTCTTCTGTGAAAACTGTTTCATTTTTCATAAATATCTATTATTAGTATCATATAAAGTGTTTTTGTTTTACTAACAGTTGCCTTATTATTTAGAATTTTGAATATTTAGAAATTATATAAATAGGACAAAATTCAAAAATTAAAAAATATATATCAAAACATTTTATTACTGTTGTCATTATTTGCTTACTTACTATAGGTAAGGCTTACATAATTATTTTAGATTTTATCGATTTAAACTATATAACTAACTTTATAAACAATAATAAATATTATTCTCACATGTTTTTGTAATGCTTCTAGTTTTAAGACTGTCTCTGATTTTCAAATATATACCTATATAAAATGTTTCGATAATCAATTCACATTGTTATTATGATACATTGTTTTACGAAATGGTACTACATAATAGATTATTTTCAAAGCAATCTGAAATACTAATTAAGCTTCTATTAGAAATTTAAATTACATTGTTGTAAGCTCTTTCAGCGCCGTAAATATTTATATTTAGGTAAATTATTTCAAGAACTTGTGTTATTAAGTTCACTGCCAATTAAACATTCTTTTTATACATTTTTAATCTTTGATAGATTTAATTTTTCATTGGGGTAATACTTTAGAGTAGTGAGAAAAATAGTTTTAAAACACTGTAAAATAGTATTTAAACTAATCTGATAGTATGCTTAATAAAATTTATTAAACATAATCTACATTGTATTAAAATGGTGATTTTGTTACCGGTTTTTTGACGTTAAAGTTTAATTTTTCCTAATTATTCTGCTCCAGATGCTGGAGTTTCTGAAATTTAAATTTAAACCCATTCTATTCATTATGTAGACCGTTCTCTCGTAGTTTTATTTTTGGGCGTTGCCTTAATTCGTTTAGTTATGTGTTTTTAGAGAGTGCCTCATTTTATTTTATTTTATTTAATTTCTGAAGATTGTTTATTTTCGACGTTGATACTGCTTAAGTTTAATTTTTATACTACAGGATTTGATTTACGTTTAATATGTTTGTTTTTAAAAATTTTTTCCCTACGATTTCTACATATTTCATTAATTTTTACGGGTCTGAAGATGTGCCCATAGTGGTCACGAAAACGTTAACTTCTTAATCTACACCTTTACAATTATATTATTTTGTGGGATCGACTGTGTTTTATTTATTGAAGATAATCTACATGGTGTTAGATCATTTGCTTGTCACTACTTGCTCGCCGCTGTCTGCTCGCCACTGATTGCTCGCCAGGAAAGATGCTCGCCGGGAAAGATGCTCGCCAAGACAGTTGCTTACCATCCATTTGCTCGACAGTCAACTTGCTCACAGTGCAACAGAGAAAAACTAGTTCATATTTTGTAAGGCACCTTCGTTTGTAAAATAATTTAGCATGTGTTTTGATTCATAATTAAAATATTTTTATTTTCAGATACTGTAGATATAGGGAGTGTATTAATTTGAAAACGGCTCGTCCTATTTTATAATGTATAGGTTTATTAAAATTGCATCAAATTCAATAAGCTTTTGAAACAATTTTGGAGTTGGAAGCGGAAGTTACATATTTTCTTTTTACTAATTCGCGATTTCGACACTGAAGCGGTAATGCAAATTCATTGATTTGTTGAATAAATTGTTTGTCGAGCATCTGTCCGGCGAGCAATCAGTGTGGCTAGCAAATAATTGACTCCCGAGCAAACGACTGGCGAGCAAACGGTGGCGAGCAAGTCAGTGGACACCATCTATATTACTAAAGGTGTACTGTTCTAAATTTCTAAATTAATAAAAATATCGTAGATATAAATTTTCGATGTTATTAATAAAAGCTTTCTCAGCTGACAGCCAATTATTTTTTCAACAGATATTTTCGTTAAATCGTCGTGTTCACTCTTTAGAATTGAACCACTATAAGCAATCTGTCTTTTTACTTTCCCATACCTTATAGGTATAGGGTATTACTTTCCCATACCTTA
>JABXWE010022376.1:0-18567 GCA_014611495.1 Limonius californicus
TAATTATTTCAGGAACCAGATTTATTAATCTTCATAATATTTTTAAAGACTTGTATGAGCACATTTTAGACCAAGATCCACTTAATAACCATTTGGTACAAATTGTTTACTTGGTTTTTAAGAATTACTTTACCATTAGAATGCACCATATAAATAAATCTGTTAATGAAATTAAGGATAGAATTAGGCATGTTTACTCTAAACTTATACATTTTAAGAATCAGTAGTTACATTGAGACGTACGTGTCTGTACGTAGATATAATTAAAATATAGTATTAGTGTACAAAAAATATTTCTAGAATTAAATTATTTAGTTTCGTTTTTCAATATTTGTAAGAATCTGTATTCTAATCATAAAATTGTTTATATGCCGTAAATTTATTTCTAAAGTATTCGCCAAAACTTACTGTTGCATTTATATATAATAAATACGGTCATATTTGTATTTACAAGTTTCAAATAAATAAATTATTAAGTTGACAAGTGCACAGGCGTCAAGAACTTTTCCGCTTTTGCCAGCGGTCACGTGATGAATCTATGCCTTACTCTTACTCGCGACGTGTTTTAGGATCTACCTCGCGCTCTCTTATGTTGGCATCAATGCTTTACACCTAAAGGCGAAGTCGCGCTCTGTCCATACGAAGTATTATTATGTCCATGTATAGTATGCAATGCCTTCTTCATGCACCATATTCTCCAGATTTATTATTTCCGGATTTAAGAAATCGCTCGACGGAAAGAGATTTGTCTCTAACGATGAGGTCAATGAAACACAAACGCCTATTTTAATGGGTTGGAGAAATTGTATTATCCTGAAGGGATCAGAAAATTGGTGAAACGTTGGAAAAATAAAATGTTTTTCGCTGAAAAAATTATACCTTGTTTCATTTTTACCAGACTTATTTTACCGCCTTTGTATGTATTCCATAGATAATATTAACTAACTCGGCTCATCCTAAATTTCAATACAACCAGTATACAGTAATTGTTTTGTTTTTGTTGTTCGATTGCCAATTACTGCTGGGAGTGTTCGCGAAGGTAATTGCTCGCCATCCGTTTGCTCGACAGCCAACTTGTTCGTAGAATACCTTATATCAATGCAGAACTATAAGTTTTATTTCTGTTGGACACCTTCGTATATCATTTTAAGATACCAACGGTATAGGGAGAGTACTAATTTCTCAAAACAATTAAATTTTATTAAGTTAATGTAAATATCTATTTTGGACTATTTACAAGCCAAAAAAGTGGTTTTAATACAATATCTGTGTACATGTTTGGGAGCGTGTAGTCGTGGATATCTTCGAAACGGTAGATATTAAAATTTTATCAATATCAAAGTAATAAGCTCTTGATAAAAGTTCGAAACCCGAAAGTCATATATTTGTTAGTAGCATTTCTGATGTAGCTCGAAACTGCCATAATGACTGAACTGCTACGATAATCAAATTATTCTTGCCATATTTTCTGGGTTAGAAATTAAGGTCGATTCGATTTTTTGAAAATTCCGACTTTAACACCCATTAACTTAAATTTGGTAAACTCGTTGAGATAAATTATAAAGTTGTTCAATATCTTTCTGATCTTTGAAAATAAACCAGTTGTAAAAATGGCGCATTTCCAAAAAGCTTTGAAGTTTTAAGATAAAGGGCTGTATAGATTTCGATTAAATCTTATAGCAGAATAGATCATCGAGAAGTTTTCTGCTGATGACTTCCAGAAATGTTATGAGATATCGCTTGAGTACATAGTTACTCAAAAACAATGTACAATAGGTATATATGTATAATGGTACTTCGACTGCCAATATTTTATGCAGCGATTAAACGATTCTGTGGATTACCACAGCATATACTTTTATTCGCAGAATAAATTACTAGGCGAGCATATACATCGTGAACAAACGATAGACGAGCAAACCACAGGCGAACAAACGATAGCCAGCAAGTGGACGCGAGTAAGTGAGCTGACATCCAGCCACCCTAATATAATAATCAACCCTCCATTTTTTTTGTTTTTATCGTAGATTTTCGGATGAAAAGTGGGGTATTCAAAAGATTCAGCATTCTGGAGTTCTGGATTTATTAATTACAAATGTTTTAATTAGAACAAAATTTAAGAAGCTATTATTATTGCCATTGAAAACGAAACGCAGTGTATAATTCTTGTTTCTTAACTCCCTTATATTTGGCGGCCTATAACTTGTTGAGGAAAATATCCACCTATATGTACAGTAAAATAGTTATGCTAACAACAATCTAATAAGTTTCAATCGTTTTTGACATATCGTAGGCTTTAAATAAACTTTTCTTAGTGCAAGCCAATGCAAAAAGAGATGCTGGTGTATACAGAGTGTTTCTGGAATATGTACCATAAACTTAACGGTGACTAAAAGACTTTAAGCAAATGTTCCAATAAATGTATGTCCGCAAATATCTCTCAACGGGGACGCGACGTGCTTAGATACCAATGTCCCACTTATTTAATATTTCTTTTGATTTTTGATAAGATTTAGTTTTCGATATAGGGATACAATTTTAAATTAAAAAATCATTCAAACGTGTGCGAGTGAGGCATAAATAAGACTACTAGTACCATTAATTTTTATCGATATATTTACAAATTACAATGCATCTTAAAAAATCTGCGTTGCTATTTACTGAGCTTGTGGTAGAAGCAAGTATTTTAAAGATACGTGATGTTATGTTTTAGAAAGTGGTGCGGATTGACTTAATAAATAAAATATAATGCATAAACAGTTATACTTGAATTGAAAATGATATTAAAACGTAATTATAATCCACATATTATTAAAAAGAAATACATTTTTAAAATGTTTTGATGAACATGAGATAAAGTCTTGTCATCCCGTTGAAAGCTAGTCTAAATTGAAGCTAAATCCTTTAATAATCTTTTAACTTCCAGCGGTTGCACCCATAAATACCTTATTTGTGGATATTAAAAGGTATCTAATATGTTACCATATCGATTAAATATTATAATTCCAAAATATATGTGCTTTTAGGAATTGTTACAGAAAATAATTTATTAGAACTTTCGTATTACTTTATCTAATCACCCAAACATAAATGTGTAAATAAAGTCCAAAGGTCACAATTTGGATGGACATTGGGCAATTTGGAATTTACAAGTGAAATTAGGAATAGTCTGTAATCTACGCTTTGATTTCGTAAATTCATAACCACCAAGACTATATCGAAGAGTAGTTCGATAAAAGTCAAAATGCAAGATGTATATTTTAGAAGGACCATTTACTATTCAAATATGGACGACTACAAGGTATGAAATACAAATTCCAATTTGAGATTCACCTTACACTGTTTAAACACAGATTGAAAAGAGACACAAATATTTGCAATTAAATAATTCCAATCATCGCTGAAGGTATCATATTCGGCAATTTCTAAGACTCTATGGAAATATGCAAGGCAGCGTAGGCATCATTTTTAGTATCCTTTACATCTAAATAGGACATTTCTGTCAAAATTTCATCAAAATATCATTACTTTCTCTTTCCCATACTCTTAATTTGGGAAAGTGTAATAGCATAATTTACCTACTTTAATTTAAAAAAATGAATAAGTAGCTATTTTAGTTTGTGCTTTTTTTTATACACTTTACAAACTTACACTGTATCAGCGCTCCCACACGAGTATTGTGATACCAAATCATTAGCTTGTCGCCCCCATATGATGAAAGGTTAAGCCAGTAGGTGGCATAATTTTACGGCGTTGAAAATCCTACTCGTTTTGAGAAACATGTACTCAGGCAGTATGGAAGCTCATATTATTAACTGCGGTATTATTTAAGATTTTTTAGACGTTCTATGAAAGCTCTACCCAAGTTCTCTGCGGAGCAATTGCTTTACTTGCCGCCATTTAAAGATACACCTTATTAAAAACGGAGAATTTCACTACTAACAAGTTAGGTCTAATGATCTAGAAACTTGGAAAGAAAAGTAGTTTGAGCATACTGTACACACGTTTTTATATTTTTAAAACGCGCTAGCAGAAAAGACGTTGGGACGAATATTAAAGTTTCCCAAATCAAATGATATCGAAGAGAGCATTAAAATAGAAATAGGAAATGATGCCGACGAAATAGGAAATCGTTTCGCTATTAACTGTAACTCGTTAAAGACGGAGACAGTTGTTAATATTGGTTTAAGCAGTTTATCCAAATTGGGTTTCGTTAGTGACGTAATTGTAGCTAATATTTTGTAAAATTATGTTACTACTACAAAGAAACGTTATGTAAAGCAGTAGATGTGGACAAATCATGTATGTTTGCACTTGGATGCAATTATAATTATAAATATGTTAAACATGAAACAACGATGAGGTTTTTAATATACTTACAAGAAGAATGAACTTAATAAAACCAACAAGGGCATTGTTTTTTATATTTAAATATGTATAGTAATATTTATACAGACTCTTACACTCTTTTGCAGTGGTAATTAATTAATAACTTGGTTGTTAAGCTATTGTTGTTTATTGCTAAAATTCTTGTATATCATTGATATACTGTGTTACTCACATAAGATACAAGTCTACATATACATACACCCAAACTTATATGGAATCACCCAGTATTTTCGATTTTGTTAAGTACTACTGAAATTTTGTCAATGTAAAATGAAAGGCACTTTATGCTAAACTAGTTTAATTATTAACAATAACAGAAATGTAACAAATACTTGGGATTAACAAAAACCCACTCAAATTGTAAAAATTAAAGAATTGGAATGGTTGGTTAAAGAAAAATAAAAACTTGTTTTGACTTTAATAGTCAGTGTTGCCACCCCTAGCCCTAATATAATCTTAATTCGACGGGGAATGCTTCTAATCAAATTGTCAACTTGTTCTTGAGGTAAGTTTGTCCATTCCTCTATCCTCTAGAGCGGCTTGAATGAGCTGATCCACATTTCCTGGATTATTTCTTCGAGCTCTAATCCTTCTTTTAATGAAGTCCCACACATGCTCAATGGGGTTAATATCAGGTGAGCAGGCAGGCCATCTGAGAACAGTGACATCTTCTGTTTCCAGAAAGTATGGGGCAACTCTGCTGGTATGTGGAGGGGCATTATCATGCATAAAAACATTTCCCATTGCACCTCGACATACCGGCGACCCGTTGAACTTTACCGTAAGGGACGCAAAGGAGTTTTTCTTCCATCATAATACCTTCGCAAAACATTACAGTTCCTCCTTTATATCTTAGAATAGATCTGGCAGTTAGCAGTCTAGCTTGTATGCCTCGACCTCGTAAAACCCGAATTCGAGGGTCATCAGATCTCAGACCAATTCTGGTTTCATCTGAAAAAAGAATATTTTGCCAATCTTCAATTGTCCAGTTCTGGTGTTCCAGACACCAATTTAGCCGATCAATTTTGTTCTGTCTGGATAACTTGGGAACCCTTAACTGTCACCTGCTAAATAAATTTCGGACACGAAGTCTCTTTCGTACTGTTTCAACTGAAATACCAACACCTGTAGCCTGCAAAAGTTGCCTTTCGAGCTCCGGATGAGAAGGGGTTGGATTTTTTTCTAACTATTTGAATTAAAAACCCGTCTTGTCGATCATTAGTTACTCTGCGATGACTTTGTATAGGCCTGTTCTTGAGAGTTTCCAATTCTAAAAATCTTGCATATTTTTTTAAACAACGCTCTGCGCGACGCCTTTGTGACCTTCCCTGCTCAACAACAGCAACAATTCTTCCCCTCTGAACATCTGACAAACCTACGTAGGGCATATTAGCTTTTTTGAACTCAAAGTTAAATTTACTCTGACACTGCGATTTTACAACTAGACACAAATAACAAAATTTTTCAATGTGCACGTGATCAACTTTTATCAATTAGATATCTTATTTCCAACAAAAACCTTTATCTCTTACCTACATAACAAGTTTTCATAAATGTCTTATTATTATTATTATCAGTAAGAAATACTGGGTGATTCCATATAAGTTTGGTTGTGTGTATGTTTTTGTGCAGCCCTAGCTTGCCTTAATTGTAATTTGAAATTTTTAAATACTTATTAAGAATCATAGGCACCTTACTTCTGCTTAAATGACAAATGCTTTTTTGAATGAATGGTAGTTGCTTGTGATTAAACGTCATGCGAATTATAAGAACGACGACAGAGTAGATTACTTTTCGTGTATAAAAATATCAAATTTTAATTAAATTGAGCTATGAATTGTAAAATACGTGTAGGCTCATTATCTTGGTGAATATCCTAGTATAATGTATACGCCTACGACGAAATAAAGAAATACCCCTCTATGAAATAAAAAACAATACCTTAGGAAACAAGTTATTAATTTTTCTTCTTAGAGTCTACGACTAGCAAAATATCTATATGCAAATGTTTGTAAAATAAAGCACAGTACCTTTGATATCCTCTAATTGATTTTTGTTCATTTGACAAATCTAGCACACAAAATTTTTAGAAATCATTGCAGCCTCTGTTTCATACAGTTAAGCTGTGATATATTGACAGCTTACATTTCAGACGAAAATATATACTTTCTGTAAGAAACGAACACCACCTCTTTTGTAGTAGCAGTTGTGGTAACTGTGATTAAACAAACGATTAAGCTGAAAGACAGAACTAGCAATTATATTTCATGAAAGCAATCAAGTACAGGTTGATGTAAACATACACATAACCTTATCAAGCGCTAATTGTGTCAAAATTATTTGTACCTACCTGAGGCTACACTAGTGTGTGGGATTTAGTAGTTTAGAGGGTTTGTTGCAAATTGACAGTTAAGAGTTATGGTTGAGATGGTATGTAAAAAAGTACGATGAGACTATATTATTGCTTATTTACCAAGCAATCATGCAATTCCTATTCTCCATTCAATTATGTTTCTTTTGTACGGAATGCGGGCGTAAATAATCAGTAACCTGACTTTTCTGAGTCTTCTTAAGTAATCTTGCACTTTTGTAATAAGAAGAAAAGTTAATGTCGGAAGTACGTATTTATATGATATTTTTGTCGTGCAGTTATGTAGAGTACCTAGGCTGCTAACGTAACGGAATTGTGGTGCTTTGATTTTTTAATATAATTTTTAAAAGGGTGTATTATCACTTTATTACAAGCAAAAAAAAGACTGATCTGATTTACACAGTTGCTACTAAATTTAGCATTTTGGCACATTTCTTATTTCCAAAGATTACTAAGTTTTGATGTTTGAAAGTAAAGAAGGGAAATGTGTATGATTACGGATCTAGGCTAAAAGCTTTCTGGGCGGCATGAAAGAGCTTATCAGTAAACTTTCAGTCCAAAAATGGCGCGTATCTGAAAACAACAATGAAATTTATCTGAAGCAAGCTACTGTAGTAAGATAGAATTTGAAATTATATTTTCGCAAAATGCTATAAATAGCCATTAACTGAAAAGTGGAAGTAATTAGCTGGAAAATGCCAGAAAATATTCCTGCTATTAACAGTTATCTGTTTGGGGGTAAAATGCTTGCAAAACGATATCCATTTTCTCATAAGTTTTGCTTAGACATAATTTTTCGAGATGATTATTATAATGTATTTGTAATTAAACCTCCAGTTTAATAAGGGTTCCAGTACAAAATAAAATAAGTAATTTCCTATTCCAAATAATCATTAATTACCAGGTTTTATGGAAGTATTGGTCTGTTTTGGAGAATTTTAAATTCTCGTGGTTTATGAATTTTAGATAATTATACCTACTGGTGTTGAGTTAATCACCACCGGTACTCCTAGCATAGAGTATTATGTGCTGGAGTAATTATTAGGTACCTAAAAATAGTTGTCAGTGAACGAGGGCATGCTATTATTAAAGTAATTATTCATTTATAAAATTAAATCAGTAAGTTCCTAAAATAATTGCAAGTTGAATAATTCATAAAGTATGTTGACTATTCTCCTTTTTCTAGATCAACAACAACACCATTCTTTAAAGTACAAGTCTTAATACATTGGTTAAAACATTATTTAGCATCACAGAAATCTGCTATCAAACTGTTTTCCGACCAGTTTCTACTTTTGTACGTAATTGTGAAATAGCATGCTAATTTTAGCGAGCTGTTCTTTGTAGTGACGATGCAGTGACGTGTGCGAAAAACAAAAAAAAATTTTTATAGTTGCAACGACTTACAGAAAAAACAGTAAAAGTAGCAGAAAATCGAAAATTTATTTTCGAGGCACAAAAAATAGATTTGAGTAAACTATCTAGAACATGGTTGCTACGTAAACACTTCAACATAATTCAGTTTGTAAATTTTAACTATAATATCCTGTAAGTACATCAGTTAATAAAAATGCAAATTATTACAGTATGTTACAGACGCCATTAAATTTAAGAAGTTCCTAGAAGACTACCAAAAGTAAGGCTAGGCCCAGATGAATTAGTAATAATATTAAATCCTCTACATCCTGTATTGTTATCCTGGAATGTTCAATAATTTAACTGTTGGTGCTACATCTTGATCATCTTGATTCTTTTAATTGTGCAAACATGTGTGAAGAAATCGGTTTACACAAGTGGAAGCACCATAGAAGACATTTTACCGCCAAGGGCTGCAATTGAATTTATGTAAAGGGTATCAGAAATAGATACTTTAAAAATACCTGTAGTGAAGCTGTATACTTAAAAAAACGTAGCTTGTAATGTAGCTTAACTATAAATTTTACAAAGTAACTTGTAGTATACCTAGGCTACATTATAAAAGTAATTTGCCTAACACGGCTTTTGTTTTATAAAACTATATAAGTGATTAATTGAAAAACATATTTTATGATGTGAAAATACTTGTTTCTTTATAACAAAAGTAGAACAGTATATTATGTTTAGCTGAAAGATATGAATGGAAAAATGAAAGAGCAATTCAAGTTTATTTACTTATCATGCCAAGGAATATTCGTGTGCATATTAAGATAAGGGTGTGAAGCAAATACAGAAAGCGTTCAAGAAGGAAAACTAAGACCTAGGTGCCCAATTCAGTAACTACAGTGCGATTACCTATGGAAGCATTAGATTTGGCAACGTCGTTCCGGCAGGCTGTAGCATCACGTAAAATACTCCGCCACCCGGTCGGAGGGTCGAAGCGGCCTGCACATCACTTATTATGCATATCTACATTCTAACTACATTACATCAAGACTATAAACATAGAAATACATTTCAGAAAAATCCATTCATGCTTGGGTTCAACAACGGAAATGAGGATGTTACTACAAATATCTATACTATCTAAATATCTATTACTTCTGTATATCAAATATTTTATGGAGGTACATCTATCACAAAGATTTTTACATAAAACATGTAATAAACTTTGAAAGATCTTTATATTAAAGAAGCATGGAAGAAGAAAAATTCATTCTGCAGATCGTAATATTTTCCATAATGTTAGGAGCAAATAATACGCTGGGCAACTTAAATAATTCGTTGTTGTTGAATGTTTTATTTTCCTAAAAAGCATTTATTGTTTATACTTTTTGAGAATAAATATTCAACAACTACATAAATAAAAATGATTCATGTGTACTCTAGCATTTCAGAAATTCTGTTCGATACCTTCATATATTTAAATTTATGAGAGGTAGTATAAGTGAGTAATACTTGGATTATCTGCAAAATAAAACAAGTTATTTTAGCTTTTACAACGAAGTAATATTTATTTTAGCAAAATATGTATGTGAATAATTTAAAATATGTTAAAAATATCAAGTTAGAAATGGCATCATGGACCGGAAAAACTATGTAATCATCTGGTCAATGTATGGACTATACAAGAGAACTTCTCAAAAATATGAAGATCACTCTGAATCCATTTTATATTTTATGTTAAATATTGCTAATAAAGTTACTAGAAGAGATACCATACAGGGTGTTTAAAACATACACCGACAGTCTTACAGAGGTCTTAAGTCATTTTAAGAAAAAAAGTTTGTACAGACCTGGTTCCAAAAACACATCGTTACGGAGCTACAAGCCGTTGAAGCTATAAAGTTAAACATTGGAATGCAACGGTTACAAAAATTGTGAAATTTGCGAAATTACAATTTAAATAAAAACGCATAAAAGATATTGCCAGTCGTTACTTCTGTTTCCATTTTTGCAAGTTAGTAATGCGATTTTGGTTGGCACGGAGTAAATTAATAAGAAAGTGATAATGTTTACATTTAAAGAATTAACTAATATGTTCATTACTTATGGATCTCCAAATGAAAATACATGAAAAGGGCAAACCCCTTCTGTAAAATGGTTTTCTCTTCGACGGCAACATATAACACATATGCGTTAGTAAAGCAACGTCTTCGAACAACTAGCCTTTTAAAATCTGTAAATTATTTGACAAGATTGTCGAGATCTGTTCGTACCGTAAAATGTGCTGATTTTTGGTTGTTGAAGATTCAAGCGTTATCACTACGAAAAGAGTTCAGCCAATCATGTATTAACCATTTAGTTAAAAATCCCATATTTTCGGCAATAATGCTGTTTGCTGGTGAAGTAGATTTTTCAAGACTAGTCTTTATAATAATTATCAATGGAGCGAATAAAATGCCAATAGTAAAATGCAAGCAGCTTTTCATTATCGGTTTATCGTTAATGTATGGTGTGGCATTATTGATGACTTTTTAGTAGGTCCTTATCTATTACCTAATCGTCTAGCAGAACCAGTGTAAAAATGTGCTACCAGAGTTACTTGAAGGGATGTACCCTAATATTTGTATTCACATATCCTACATGCACGATGGTGTGTCAACGCAAGTAATTTCGGCGATGTCATCTCTGCAAGGAAGTAAATAGTAGAAACTTCGAGCAGTTTCTCCAAATTGATAACAAAGCATTGCACCTTGTTTTTCTATGGAAAATAGAATTCTAAAGACAGAAATAAAGAAGTATAAATATATGAAACGTATCGTTACGTTTATGCAACTATTTTATCGAAGGTATCACAGAAAGTGATGGTACAGACGTAACTTCAGAGGACTGTATCTTCGTAACGAAGCGTTTTGAATCGCACGTTCACAGGAACTTTTCTTATAATGACCTAGGGAATTACCTCTCGAAGTTTGTCAGTGATATTTGTAATCATCCTGCATATCTTTATTCGTTTATAAACCTAATAAGCGAAAAACATGTTTACGTAGTGTGAAACATTTTCTTGAGTACTGTCAATTATAGTAGCGACAAATATAGAAATATCTTAAAAGTAAGATATTTACAAAGGATATGTCTTCGTACATGTTTCAACAATAGAAGTTAACAGTTATAACACAGCACAAAGTTAAAAATTCAGAACACTAATGAGAGGAAGATATAATATGGCAATAACAACTAATGAACTGTTAGTCCAGTTAATATATTCAATTCGAAATTGAATTTGTAAATATTTGTATTGTAAGAATATTAATTGATTAACACAAAATGTTAGGTATACGTTCTGGATACCCTAAAACCACTGAAATTTCATACATGGGGATTAGGAAATATTATAAATATAATAATATAATATAAATTTAAAAATAAGTCGGCTTACTAAATTCTTCGTTGCTCCATTTTTATTTGAACTCTTATTCAATTTGTCATTCAATTTTTAGAGATAAGCACCAGCTAACTATTTTTTTGTCACAGTGTGGTTCTAGGAGTAAATTCATTTCTATTTTTCCTATCATGTACATATTTTTGATAGTACTTAATTTGGTTGGCGCTACGGTTTTTAAGTGAAGATATAATTAACAAATTAACTGAATTTACAAGTATATAGTCGATACAAATGTTTCCTTCAAAAAACATTCCCAAATTATTAAACTAGTAGTCTATTAATATCAGATATCGCGATACGGTATAGTGTAGATATTTTCCTAAAAATACCTTCCTTAATTCCTCATCTAGGTTTTTTCTCTTTGCATCATACGATGTAAATTTTGAGCATGAAGCGGGGTTCCATCGAGATATTAAAAGCAAAAGAAACGTTATCAAAGTAAAAGGAATGCATGATTACCGTTGAAACCTGATTAGATATGTTCCTGGAGCTTTTCGCTCACGCAAGCCAATTGTGAAAAAAACTTTGGCATGATTACACTAGGGTTCCCACATTCTGCGACAAATGCGTTAAAATTTATTGTTTATATACATATTAATTGTTTTACCAAATACCTATGCATTTCTGAGTTTGTGTGAATATAATGAAGGAAATAATATGATAGAAAAGATTTGCCAAGTTAATTGTCTCGTTCACAACGAAAACCCAGCTTTATAAATATTACAAAATAGTTGTTCTTGCTTATCGTATTTTGTATTCTAAAATATTAGTACTGCTATACGTTAAAAATAGTGTTTTGTGCTCACATGTAAAATAAAATTTTAGAATATTTATTGCTATTATTTCTTTCATTATTTATAACTATGGAAAGTATCCTTGAATACTCATGATAAATATTTGATTTAATTACTGTTAATTCACGTACACCTAAAATGAGCCAAGTCTGTTCTGAATATAATTTACTGCAAAATCGTTATAATTTTAAGTTAACAAGGTGTTTTGAGACAGTCTGGTAGCGTGATTTCGTTTTCTCTAATCATAAAATATACTAATTAAACTTACTAGAGTAAATTATAGTCCAGAAAAGCATTAAAGCACAATAATGATTTAGACCTTACAATTTTTTAGGTTTTTGGACTTTAAAGACTTTGTGGCTGTTATTGTAATTTACCAATAATTTCAATATATTTAAAGGATGCAAGGAAATTAATTCTTTGCACATTAATTTTGTATAAGTTTACGTTAAAATTTGTATCTCATACTATAATTTTGTAGATAAATGTCGTTTTAGTCCAAAGAATTAGAAAAAAAAAATTACTTAAATCTTTCTTTAGGCAAGCTATTGGGATGAGCCAGCTATGTAACTGCCATGTTGTGTACATTTAAGGAACTAATGTAACGGCAATAAAATTGGCGGGATTCGGTGAGTGTGTTATGTTCGTTTGATTTTTATTTTATTGGCCGATCCATAGCCGATTACTATCTTAATATTTCCCGAATGCAGTTTAGTGGACCATTTTGTTATCATGGAGAAATCCCGACGAATATTTTGTCTACGCGCTTAACCGTGAACGTTTGCTGGGAATTTCCTCCATTTGAGGCCCTATGTGTTAAATTATTCTAGAACTCTTTCAACATATTTCTGATTATGGTGAAATTCTTCTGCTGCTGCATATTGGCATTGCGTTTTCTCGAGAGTCGATTTAAGATCTTCCTTCGAGCCGGTTGTTTATTAACACCTCCGCGCCGATAACCAGCACTGCAGGGGCAGCTTGGGTTTTCTACGGGTATCCATTGCGTGAATTTTCGTATCACCGCTATCACCGTGGGGTGAACAGAACCATCGACAAGTGTCGGATTTAAAGATCCAGCATCTTAACCCTTAGAAGCCAATTCATTGCGAACTTGCTAATCGCCTTTGGCGGATTAATATCGAACCCCTTTCCTGTTCCTCTGGATATGCCGCTGTTGCGACAAATAACTTGGAAGTTTGTGCGGCAAAAAGTTTTACTGTGTTATTGTGAAAAATTGTTCTGCGATTCATTTGACTGGTTTAAAGTGCTGAACCTTTTTTTTATGCAACGCAAAGCTACCTTCAGCGGCCAATTGCTATTAGTTATTACTTGTAAAGTGTAAGTAATTTCTATAAACTCGAAAGTCACTGGTTAGTAAAGTAAATACCGCAAGCTAGTGGCGGCGAGCTCTTTTGTTTGAACTACAATTATTACCGTTTTAGATATTTTTTTGTACTATGTTTGTTACCAACTTCCAGCAATAAAACTACATTTGTCGTAAAATTCACAATATCTTTTATTTGTGTGCATTGTATTGTGCATGAACTTTGTAAGCTTTATATACAGGAGGAGGCACAATAAAGGTGAGTCCGATTCCCGTAAGCTGCTGGCTTCTCGGTCTTCCACGAGAACCTGCAATCAGCTATAATTTGGAAGGTAGCGCCCACTAATTTTGACTTACTCTGTAGACAACTACGTTCGATTTCCTTCCCTTAAGCGTTTCTCGAGAACCACCCCTACTTCTCTGAGCTAAGCCGAAGGCACTTCCATCTTTTCTGTTACGGGTCGACGAAAAAGCCTGTTTGGCCCGTAACAAGTGAAAAGTAAAAATTACTATTGTGTTCTACAGTGTACTAGTTAATTATAGCACAGGAATTTCAATGGACTATTTCAAAAATTAGATATTATTCCGCGCTTGAAAAATAGCTGAAACTGATAAAGTTATCGCAACAAACATGTTTGTATGCAGTAAGTATATGTCTTTTGTACTGTATTTTATTTTATAATCCTAGGATTTATTTGTGTGATTGATTATTAATTTCCGAAGCAACAGTGACATGCTAGTTTCTGCCACTTAAAATCACATAGTCGAAGTTTTCCTTCTTTTATCGGTTGAATGATTATACCAATGTTCCGAAGCCTTTCATTCAAGCTTATTAACATTTTTAGTAATACTATAACAACATATAAACACACATCCACAAATGAACTTTATCCCGTTTACGCCGGTCTTTAATAAATTTCTTTGCGCCATCTATATTCGCTGACGGTTCCCAATAGCCTGCCTGTTGTTCCGATTTAAGGCATCTGCTTCTCCCGATGAAGACATTCAGCATTCCTTTCACCGTTTCGAAGGTGTGTTGTATTATATAATTATTAAAAGTAAATTTAATTAGTATTCTATTATTAACCAACAAGTATATTAACCCAGCAGATGCCATTTCTATAGCATATAAAAGATACTGGTAATGTTTATAAACTTCTTACTATTTAATATGTGACCAACGATTTCATTTATCTTAAACCGTATGATATATGACTTGTCAAAATAACTATGGGAAATAATAACTTTTCATCCAAAATATTTAATTTTACATTAATAATAATTAGATGCATTTATTTATTCAAGTATAATTCACGAAATACAGTATAGTATTTGCTTCTCTTACTACCTAAAAGAGTTTACATTGGGCCATTAAAAAAATACACAGACGTTATTTAATTTATTTTGTTGAAGCCTTTTTGCTATAATTGTAATACTCAAGCAATCGATGTTCGATGTTCCAAATTGATTTTGTACACATTGACGAGATAGAAGCCGAAATGAAATAAGGATAGTTCTGCAATGATTTATCACATTAATACAATCTAATTGTAGTAATGTTATTATGTTCTCTTATTTACAGAATATTTACTTTACTCTGAAAGATTCAGACACATAAAGCACCATAAAATACACAACATACAGCCAACAGTCACAATTTGCTGAGACTCAAATCTCAAGAACAAATACTACCCTGCATTAAATATACATCGATAGCGTTATCACTAATACATGCCTAAGCTATCATTGCGATAAGACTAACAACCTGCTTAATGATTTATGAAGGTTGTCAGGACATTAACGAATACTCACCGAACGGAAGTTCGAAGCGGCAGTCCACCAGGAGCGAATGTCCCGTGGGACTCTTCGTTCCCACAACTTCGCCATCTCGCATTACCAGTTCTGCATCTAATGACAACCACTGCCCGCTGCCTTCCTGAAAGGTTCGTGCACATTGTCTAAATTACTAGAAATCTACATGTGCATAAACAAAATTTTAGCTAAGTGTGTTTTGATCATTTCTATAACTATAACATTCCAAAACACATAAACATCGGTTTGCTTTTGCATCACTCGTGCAGCATGATTAAGGTTAACAACGTTCATGATCTGCAAGGAGTAATTTCAGTCCCCGCTTGCTGGATGTTAAGATGAGTTATACTAATGTATCTGTTATGACACCTTCGTAATGATAATGCGATGAACAGTGCCCTACTTCACACTTATTTTCTTCTGAGAAATAATGGGTTTAAGAATGGGGATTTAATTGATTTTGTTAACGTTAACACATGTCGTAACTTATTGGCCCGTATGTATCCTCACTATTGATTGTCATTTTGTGGTTTCCTCCGTACCTATAGTACAGTTACATTCTCTGCAATAGCCGACGAAATGTGTTTCGTACAATAAAGGAGTAAATCCTAAAGTGTATAAATATAATATAATCCAGTGACTTTATTTAACCGGTAACTTATATCCTATAACCTTTATTTCAATTTGATGTGGCATTTACTTCAGATCTCATATACAAATGGTGGTGTAAAGCTTGTTCTAAAGTATGCATTTATAGCTACATACTACAATGAAGTCTTTGTTAATTGAAAACCTATGACTAACTACATTACAAAGAAATAAATTCCATGTGCAGTACGAATTTCTTTGCATTAAATGTTAACATGTTTAAAGCACATCCATATACGGAAGAGTTTCTAACATCATTGAAGCGATACATATTTAGGTTAGGTTACGCGCATCTGTCGCGTGTATTTAAACATGTTTACAAGGTGTATGGTTATCACGCATATGTAGTTGATACCCCGTCCTTGTTTTTATTAAGCTTTGTTTTATGTAATACTGGCTTATAAACATGTTGTTATTATAAAGAAAATTGTGTACTACCTGAAATTTACTAATGTGTTCAGCAATCGCTCTATGGATTAGTTAGACGGAATATTTATTATTAATAGATATAGAAACAACTCCAATAAGTTGATAGCTAAACTCCTTAAGTCAGACCGTACCGCACTATTTACTGTGTTAATTTATGTATTTTAAAATAAAATAGCTTATGTTTTAGAGGAGAAAGCGTATCATGTTGAAATATATAACTATAGATTCTATGGCATAAATACAGCCAATAAGTTGTTCTTCCAGAACCAGGTTTCATTGATAATTTTCTTAATGATACTTTGATTAACGTTTGCTAGTGTAAGATATTGCAGAAACAACAACAAAGTATTTAACAATATAATACCTTAGAAAAGCTATATAGCGTGGTGAACATTTGAATGCTCACCATTGGTATCTCGGAAACAGGTCGTTTAAATTCGAGAAAAGTTGCGATTTTTTATGGCGATTGAGAATCTCAAACGAAAACCTGGGTATTTTGATTTGTTCGTGATTTATTAGGAAAAAACTGAAAATTATGATTTTAGAAATAAATTATTATCTTCCCTACCACTAATGCAATTTCAATCAAACTTGGTAACTTTATGTTTTTGGTCACTTTGAGTTGAATGACATTGACATTTTTTCTTCCAAACAACAAGTTGAAATATGAACATTTCGTAAATAATTCATAAAATTGCTTTGACTTTGAAAAACAATTGAAACAATAATTAAAGTGAAAGAGTGTATTGTTAATTGCGATTTAAACTCTTTATATCTGCAAACATGGCTTTGGTCTAACGATAGCGAAATAACAGATCATTATTTAAATTTTTAAAGTGCGCGCTGTTTATAAACAGTTGAAACTGACAGGTAACAAATGATTTATTTTAATAACAAAATAGACAGATTGGTTTAAGTGGTAGACGTAGGTAGAGTTTCTTTATTGTACTTTGTAATTTTAAAAATGTTCATCGATGAAGAAAATTAGGATATGTACAATGTCTACATTCACAGCAATAGAAATTCTGTTTTAGCGTCTGAAAATTATGTAAATTTGTATCCAGAGAGACAGCTACCCAACAGAACAATGTCCGCGAGGATTTCAAAAAATTTGCTTGTTTGTGGCATGTTTAGATGACCGCGAGGGCCGTATAGAAAAGGAATTATTGCTAATGAAGTAAATGTGCTGGCTGAATTTGTAGCTGATCCAGAAAAATTTCTCCAGAGTGTGGTATTGACGATATGTAAGGAAAATCATCAGAAAACATAAGTACCATGGTTATAAATTCACACCTATACAAGCTCTTCATCTTGGTGATGGTAATAAAAGATTGGACTTTTGCTATTGGTTTCATGAAAAACTGCAGTAAGATACACATTTTTCCAAAAAGATAATACTGCCTGTTGTGTCTTCATTTACAGATTTGGAAATGTTTAACAGGAAAAATCTTCATCACTATGTTCCATATTCTTTGAACGTATGGGCTGGGCTTTTAGATAATGCGGTTCCGTGTTCAGTTTTTATTGATGGATATGGGCCTGGATATTTGCATTTTTTGCAAACATTTAGAAGATATGCTAGACGAATTGCCATTAGTAACCCTTCAAAAGCGTAAATTACACCAGCAAGACGTAGCTGGTCCCTGGTCCTCACAACGCCCGCATTGTTCGAGATTATTTAAATGAACGTTTTCCAAATTCATGACTTGGCACGTTTGCCCTGTGCTTAACGTATATGGATTAATTTGTGTGGGATAATGTGAAACAGGCTGCGTATGCATCCCCGGCGGAAACGATCGGACAGCTTCCCCTCAAAATCGAAAATGTCTTCGACTCCATTCCAGATTATCCAAAAAGCAGTGGACGAAATGAGTTTGAGGACTAATCTCTACATCATAAATAACGGCGCGCATTTTGAACAATTTAAATAATCATAGTGTTTTTGAATTTGTCATTTTGTTATCGTTAGACCAATAAACAATTTTCAGTATTTAAG
>JABXWE010022377.1:0-11001 GCA_014611495.1 Limonius californicus
GTCATCGCAAGAGCAAAAGAAGTTGGGCTTGTAATTGTAACTCTCCCTCCCCATACATCTCATCGGATGCAGTCACTGGCCAAAACGGTGTTTGGACCATTCAAAACATTTTATCATAAAACCATGAACGACTGGATGAATAGCCCTAATAATGCTGGTAAGCCAGTTACAATTTATGATGTATGCGAACTAGCTGGAATAGCTTACAAACTGTCATTCAAGTTGAGAAACATCACTAGTGGGTTTAGCGCAACAGGCATTGTACCATTAAACTCCAACATTTTTGACGAATCTGATTTTATTTCATCGAGTGTGACTGATAGACCACTTCCTGTGGATGATAATCAAGAAGTCGGTCCATCACAACTACATATAACTGCTGATTCCGTAACAGTACAGGAAACTACAGAAGAAATGGACATATCGCCTCATGCCGCTACTCCACGGGTTATGAGTCCTGTTGAAGATGCAGTTATCACCCTTACCACAAGGGCTATTACTCCTATTGAAAATATAACGCCTGAAATGATACGACCATTTATAAAAGCAGCTCCGAGAAAGACAATTAACAGAAGAAGGGTAGGCAAATCATGTATAATAACTGACACGCCAGAAGAAATACAAATTAAAAAAGACAAAGAATCTAGAAGAAGAGTTTCCACCAAATCGGTGCAAATTAAGAAAAAACAAGTTACCAAGAAGTTATGGGAAGACAGTAGCAGTGACAATGATGATGGTGACCTGAAATTAGACGATAATTCTGATCTTGATATGGAAGATGAAATAGCAGATTCTGGGATGGAAGCTCGAATTGAAAAGGAAGACATAGAAGAAGGAGATTTTGTTTTAGTGCAGTGCATGGGAGAAAAGAACAAGGAGCATTTTGTTGCCAAAATTGTAACAAGTAGAAGAGTTGATTTTGAAGTTATTTATCTGAAAAAGATGCATAAAACTGATACATTTTTTGTGGAAGAAGAAAATCCCAAGGTTTTTACCCTTCAGCTGAGAGACATTATAGTGAAACTGCCTCCGCCAGAGTCTCTTGGAACAACAAAAAGGTGTGCAAATCATCTAAAATTTGGTATTGATTTTTCAAATTATTATATGCGTTAAGTTGAAATACCGGCTTTTCTTTAGTGTAGAATTTGATTTAGTGCATATTGTATCCTGTTTTTCGTTAAAAATAAATATAACATTTATACCACTTCAGTTTTTTAGGTGTCCCTAGGAACAACACCCCTTGTCTCTAGGTACATACTGGGTACGTACCTAGGGACATTTGTATTGCTTTTAAAAAAGGGTGTAAAATAAATGAAAATGAAAATCTAAAGTAACCATATTGGCAGAACAGGTACTTGAGACATGTCTGATTGCAGTACTTGTTAAAACAAGGCTTTGTAAAGCAATTAACTATTTTTAAAAATACAAACAAAAAAAGTGTCCCTAGGATGGACACCTTCCCCTACCTACTGCCAAGTAATTTTATCAACACGAGTGCATCCAAATAAAAATAGATCAATTCCAAGTGCAGTGATTTTTATTTAATCTTTATAAACTATTTCAATTGATCTTATTAATTTGTTTGTTTGTTCTTATGGAAGTAGGGACACGCAGTTAATTAGAAATTTTTACAATTTGTAATTCTTGCTTCAACCTTTTGTACCTTTGCATTGTTGTTTTAAACTCATCGATCGTGCTATATTTGATTTTTCAGTGTATCACTCTCAGTTTAAGAGTTAATTATTTGTGGGGTAATTGCCATATTTTATTCAAGAGCAATTTAAAATTTAATTTAATTGATGAAACGCAAATTATTCAAGGAGGGATGTTTTACCACGATATTAATTTAAGCACACCGACGTGGTTATAATAACAACATATTTGATTTATTTATTGATGTTTTGGGTGGCATACGAAAGAAAATACCATATGTACAAATAAATTTTAGATAAAGGTGGCTTTGTACTTCAATACGTCGGTCTTTGATGATTTTATGACAATTAAGTGTCAGTTTTAATCAGATTTAATTTAATAATGGTGTTTACAGAAATACATAAGCGATTCATCGTTGAATCTTATTTTCGCAATGGAAATCTTGAAAATGGGGAATGGATTTACAGTACCCGCCCTTGTATGGTTGAATTTCGACAACAGTTTCCTGATTTTGTGTTTCTGGAGGCCGACTTTTTTAATGCGGTACGAAATTGTGTGCGGTTATTTAGAGAAACAGGAAGCGTAACACAGAAGAGCGGAAGTGGAAGGCCAACAGTCCGTACAGAGGAGACCATTCAAAATGTTCAAGAGATTATGAATGAAGCACCTACAACATCATTGCGCCGACTCGTACAACAAGTTCCTGTATCTGTAGGTACCTGTAGAACAATTTTGAGAAGAGACATTGGTCTATTTCCTTACAAGATGCAGACAACTCATGAATTGTTACCGGGTGATAATAACAGGCGCGTGTTGTATGAATGTGCCAATATCACACCCGTTATGCTCCAAAACGCATTTGATAACATGAAAAGGCGTATAAATTTATGCTTGGATGAAAACGGTGGACATTTTGAACATTCATTGTAATATGTACTTGAAAATAAACCCTCGATCCCCTCAATTTAAAAACAGTTTCAAAGTGCGACATACGTTCTGGCATACAAAGCCACCCTTTATCTAAAATTTTTTTGTACATATGGTACTTTTGGAGTCCAACATGGGGCCAAAATACAAACGGCGCCAGTAAAGGAAACCGTATTTATTTATAAATAGTCGGCGGTTGTCCACAGCAATAATTGTCTAAGGCTTTCTTGATTTCAGTCAACGCCAAAATTATACTGACTTAACTACATCGCCGTTTGAAGCAACATCCAGCATAATCATGAAATCAGGACCGTCTTCACATCTACGTATTAGCTGTCTGTGAAGCCTTATTGATCTACAGCAAAGAAACAAATTAATCGAATATATACGCAACTCACCTTTTCTTTCCGTTCATACCTTATACATACTACTACCACCTCTCATACTCGAGAATACTACTACTCTAATCGTAATTTATGGTACATTTTGTCATACGATATGCCAAATACGTATTAAGATTGTTTTACCATACAAATTTCTGAATAACCCTGTATGCAGTTAATAATAATAGCGCGAATGTACCGTGTGATGGTGGGGTAGGTAAAGTATCTAAACATTTACATAACCTATCTAAATTTTTTGATATTTATTGTGTATACAACGAACGTGATTATAATGTAGTTATAAATGTTATTTAATTAGCGGAGCAACTAGGTTAATTAAGTGCCACCACACATACCTGTTTAATCTACAAATTTTGCACACCACTTTTTTTATTTTAATAACAGAGGTGAGTGACCTACCTAGTAATGTCATTTAGTAAAAATAGGATTAACTTATTAAGTGTTACGTTATCTCCATATATAGTATTCAGTATGAATGAAAAATTAGAAGCAACAAGAGAAGTCTTATTTCCAAATGCGAGCAACCGTACATGCGATATTCAGCATCGGAAGGAAATCAAAGAAGAAATTTTTCGCAGTGAAGGGCATACTAATGGTAATTTTTGTTTTGTGTGATTATAGAAAATTAAAATGTAATTTCGATTTTTTTAATGAGATCAAATTATGTATTAATGTTCCAAAATATTTGTATTATCCTAAAACTATCAACAGTTTTTTTTATAATTCATTGTTAACAATTAGTTGTAACAATCATAAATTTGTAAATTGTTACATGAACTGACTTATTTATCTTTATATATAATAATACACACTATTTTAACAGTATTTATGCATTACAGTAAAAGATGTTGCTTGCCAAATAAAATTAGAAGTTCCTGATTTGGAAACCAATACTGATTATGATACCATAAAACTAGAAATTGTACATGAGGAATTAGATATGAAAACAGAAATTATCAATAATTTTGAAGATCAACCTGTCAAAGAAATTACTGAAACCAAAACTTTTGAAGGTGGTGTAGGCAGTTCTAATTCATCATGTATAACAACTTTACAAAAATATATTGAAACGCCAAGTATACCACATTTGGAATGTGAAACACGTCAATTTACATTGTTACCAAATAGTGATTTAAGTGAAGATAACAAAACCCATTCAAGAAGAAAGAAATTTAAGTGTAGTGTGTGCAGCTATGCAACTGCATGGAAATGCAATTTAGCACTGCATATGAAAACACATACTGGAGAAAAACCGTTTAAGTGCAGTATATGTAGTTATGCATGTGTGCAGAAAAATAGCTTGGAGCTGCATATGAAAATCCATACTGGAGAAAAACCGTTCAGATGTAGCATATGCAGTTATGCAGCTGTTAGGAAATGCATTTTAGAAGTGCATATGAGGACTCATACTGGTGAAAGACCGTTCAAGTGCAACATATGTAATTATGCTGCTGTCCGAAAATGTAATTTAGATCTCCATATGAAAATCCATACTGGAGAAACTCCATTTAAATGCAGGGTGTGTAGTTATGCATCTGTGCAGAAAAATAATTTGGAACTGCATATGAAAATCCATACTGGAGAAAAACCGTTCAGATGTAGCATATGCAGTTATGCAACTGTTAGGAAATGCATTTTAGAAGTACATATGAGGACTCATACTGGTGAAAGACCGTTCAAGTGCAACGTATGTGATTATGCTGCTGTCCGAAAATGCAATTTAGATCTCCATATGAAAACCCATACTGGAAAAAAACCGTTTAAATGTAATGTATGCAATTTTACAACTGTGAGAAAATACATTTTACAAGTGCATATGAAGATTCATACTGGTGAAAGACCGTTCAAGTGCAAAGTATGTAATTATGCAGCTGTACGAAAATGTAATTTAGATGTCCATATGAATGCCCATGCTGGAGAAATTCTGTTTAACTGCAGTGTATGTAATTATGCAACTATAGAGAAACGCACCTTAGAACTGCATATGAAAACTCATATTGGAGAAAAACGCTTGAAATGTAGTACATGCAGTTATGCAACTGTGAAGAAATGCAATTTAGAATTGCATGTGAAATCCCATACTGGACACAATTTGTTTAAGTGCAATATATGCAGCTATGCAAGTGAACGATATCACGATGTAGAAGTGCATACGAAAATCCACACTGAAGTAAAACGTTGCAAGTGCCCTATCTGTTTTGCCAACGTGCAGAAGTGTAAATTAGATCTGCATATGAAAATACACACCAGAAGTTTTTAAGTGTAGAAGTTACGCAATTATACAGAAGCATAGCTTGAGTCTGTGTGTGATATCATGCATGATATTCTAAATTTACAGGAAATAGCAATTTACTGCACCACACAAACACATCCAAAGAAAAGCTTTCTTACCTCCATATAAACAGTTTAAGTTACATAAGGAAGTCCAACGTAGAGGAATGGAAGAAAATCAGTACAAAGTAGCTTTTTCATTATTGTCAACGCTATGATTAATTTTCCACATGGATTGCGTCATCGATTGGAGCTCACACTCAGCAAAGGCAGGGTTACTGGTTACTGTTTGTGAACCTAAGCAAACTAACGTTTCCCAAGAAATTGCAGCGGACTCTCTCGGAAGATCCAAGCTGCAATGTCTTGCGAAGCGTCGGTTTGTGTGACCTCCATTCGACGTTGCAGTCCAAGCTGAAAATGAATCATAATGTTGACAGTTTGCAAAACTGCTAAAGCCTCAAACAATATATATTTTTCATTATTATTGAAAGTTATTGATATACAAACAAAAGTATTTTATAATATGTCATACTACTCAAAATTTTTGATCCTGACATATGTATTAAATTGGCATGATAGGGGAGCTTATACCACTGTATGTTGCCTCTTAGAAGGGATGATCATTTAAAATGCATCTGATGCATGGGATTCTATATTTAAATTAACAGTTCGAATTGTGGTACAGTGAAACATGCTTAATCATCGTGTTTTAAAAACATCAGTAGGAAAGAAGTAGAAGAATTTTTTTGATACAGTAGATGTAATTGTGAATTGTTCAATTATACGGGATCATTTACAGATGTAAATATTCTTAGAGAAAAATAATGTTATTTTACAAACTATTTTGTATTTATTTGTTATTACGTATTAGTGTACATTTTTCCAATACAAATTTTGTTACTCAGTACAATGATCTGTTGTATAGTAGACTGGAGAACTCAAACCAATATTTTACCGTTTTTTTAATAGAATAGTTATATTTGATGAAATCATAATAATCTACTTTTCCATAAATAAAAGAGTTCTTTGTGTAGCTCCAAGGAAAATATGCAAATCCATAATAATAATTAACGATAGTGAAACAACACAAAGAGCTAGACTAGAACGTTATTAACCAAATTCAGATTCTTAGACCGAAACTCAGCCTTGAAAATACGGGTTGAAAGGGACTTCTCATCCTCCAGTTGTGCACAAAATCAAATTCTTTCATTGCGTGATTATTTACTTCTATTGCTTTAATTTAAAATATGGTTGAAGCTCACAATTGTGCCTCTTCAACTTGAGAAGCAAAGAACTTCAGATAATCCTTCAACTGTTTCCGACTAAATTCGCAGGTGGAAGCTTAAATCATTTTACAGTTGGTACCTATGTTAAATGCCTGCTACGGGCATTAACAACACATCGTCCATTTTGTTTTTGAATAAAGGCACATGTTCACCTTGAAACTGAAGGGTTTATTGTAGCAGTGCAAGAAAAGGTCATAGGGATATGTATCTATGCAGGAAATATTTTATAGATTAACATACACTTCGTTTCATATGAAATGCACCACCAATTAAAAATAAAGCTACGGGTTTGAAACTTTGCTAAAATAATGTTTCATTATTGCGTATGAAATGATCAGGTTTTCATAAAAAAAGATTAACAGTTATAAGAAAACAATAACAAAAACGAAAACAAAATTAAAAATGTATAACATCGCCATGAACAGCAAAATGCAAGCATTTACTCGTTGTGGCATGCTTTCTATCAAGTGGTCTATGTTCTCCTGGGGTATCTCGTTCCATCTAACCTCAAGTTGGTGTCTCAGCTCGTCTAAGTTGTTAGGAACTCTTGGCAATAATCTTAGTCTCCGGCCCATCATGTCCCAAAGATGTTCGATCGGCGATAAGTTTGGTGATCGTGAAGGCCAGGGTAACATTTGTAATTGTGCTTGTTGGAGTTATGTTCTGGTAATGTTTGCAGTGTGTGGACGTGCGTTGTAAAATACCGTTTGGAAACATGTGCATGAATGGTACTAAAACCGGGTCCAGGACGTCATGAATATAATGATGAGCATTTAAAGTGCCTGGGACGAACACAAGAGGTGATCTTCTATCGAAACAAATTGCACCCCAAACCATAACTTCAGGTGTTAAAGCTGTATGGCGTCTTTCAGCAAACTCTAGATTTCGTTTTTCTCCTCGATATCGACGTACCTTCTTACGGCCGTCATTTGCCCACAAACAAAATCTTGAATCGTTAGTGAAGACAATGTCGTTCCATTGCTGATTCCAATCCTGCCGCTCTTGGCACCAAGCAAGCCTAATAGCCTTGTGATGTGCAGTTAAAGAGAGCCGTTGGAATGGACGGTAGGATCGCAGTCCAAAAGAAGAGATTCTTCTCTAAATTGTTGCCATTGACACGCGGCGATGAAGAGCTCGCATGCAGTCTACAGTAACAGACCTTGTTGTTTGAAAACGGTCTCGTGTAGCTATTCTTCGAAGAAGTCGATCTTCACGAACATTGCTGCTACGTGGAGGTCTACCAGCTGGACGATGTCGCTGAATGCCTTCTTCTGACCAAGCAGACCATATTCGTGCAACTGTAGTGTGGTCCCGATTTACCGTTCTACCAATTTCACGAGAAGAAAGTCCAGTTTCTTTCATGCCGATAATTCAACCTCTATCAAAATCGGAAATGTGGGTAAAATTTTTACGTTGTTTTACTGGAGGCATTTTAAAACATTAATTCTGTTGCAAAATATAACACAATCTCGAAACAACTAATTAATGTTTACTAGTTATTGTTTTACTTCTAAGCAAAAAGTTGATGAGAAGGCATTTGAAACCATTAATTCTGTCACAAAATGTAATAAAATCTCGAAACAACTAATTAATATGTACTAGATATTGTTTTTTTTTCTAGGCAACAAGTTGACGATATACAGTAGAAGAATACCGCAACCAATTGATTTTTTTAATGGAAATAGTGATCATTTCATACGCAATAATAAAACATTATTTTAGCAAATTTTCAAACACGTAGCATAAAGCTCATTTAGGCAACATTTTGTTCTGAAACACAAATTTATTAATACTTTTACATCTTAGTTTAAATAATTACTAAGTGCCGTTTTCGATGAATCAATGTCTTGCTGTATTGGGATTGCACAATAATAAAAAGATGTTATCTTGGACAATGTTATTCCTCGGTCACACAACCTTGTGGAGTATTTAACCTAATGAAATCAAAGAACATACAGAACTCGCAACTGAATTGGAACATATTTGGAAAATATGGTCCATAATAATTTTACCTACTGTTATGTCTGTTGATGAAGTTGTCAAGGAACAATTCTCACAATACTTAACCGCAGCCATCCTATCTAAAAGCTCAATTACAACAATAATATGAGGGTGATTTTTATTTAGTGCCTTTTTAAAATGTTGTTTCTAGCATCTAGTATTTCGGACTTTTTACTTATTATTTGAAAATTATACTGATTTAAACTGCATCGATGTTTGAAGCTAACATCCAGCATAATCATGAAATTAGGACCGTCTTAACATCTACGTATTAGCTGCCTGTGAAGTGTGAAGTCTTATTGATCTACAGCAAAGAAACAAATTCGTCGAATATCTATGCAACTCATCTTTTCTTTCCCTTCATATGTACCTTATAACTATTACCTACTACCACCTCTTATACTCGAGAATACTAATACTCTAATCGTAATTCATGGTACATTTTGTCATACGATATGCCAAATACATATTAAGATTGTTTTACCATACAAATATCTGAATAACCCTGTATGCAGGTAATAATAATAGTGCGAATGTACCGTGTGATGGTGGGGTAGGTACAAAATCTAAATATTTACATAACCTATCTAAGTTTTTTGATATTTATCGTGTATACAACGAACGTGATTATAATGTGGTTATAAATGTTATTTAATTATTGGACCAACTAGGTTAATTAAGTGCCACCACATACCTCTTTAATCTAAAAATTTTGCACACCGCTTCTTTATTTTAACAACAAAGGTGAGTGACCTTCCTAGTAATGTTATTTAGCAAAAATATGATTAACTTATTAAGTGTTATATTCTCTCTCTTTCTAGTATTCAGTATGAATGAAAAATTAGAAGTAACAAGAGAAGTCTTATTTCCAAATGCGAGCAACCGTACATGCGATATTCAGCATCGGAAGGAAATCAAAGAAGAAATTTTTCTCAGTGAATGGCATTCTAATGGTAATTTTTGTTTTGTGTGATTATAGAAACAAAATGTAATTTCGATTTTTTTAATGAGATCAATTATGTATTAATGTTCCAAAATATTTGTATTATCTTAAAACTATGCACATTTTTTCTATAATTCAAAGAACGCATGTTAACAATTAGTTCTAAAAATCATAAATTTGTAAATTGTTACATGTATTGACTTATTTGCCTTTATATATAATAATACACACTATTTTAACAGTATTTATGCATTACAGTAAAAGATGTTGCTTGCCAAATAAAATTAGAAGTTCCTGATTTGGAAACCAATACTGATTATGATACCATAAAACTAGAAATTGTACATGAGGAATTAGATATGAAAACAGAAATTATCAATAATTTTGAAGATCAACCTGTCAAAGAAATTACGGAAACCAAATCTTTTGAAGGTGGTGTAGGCAGTTCTAATTCATCGTGTATAACAGCTTTACAAAAACATATTGAAACGTCGAGAAGTATTCCACATTTGGAATGTGAAACACATCAATTTACATTGTTACCAAATAGTAACTTAAGTGAAGATAACGAAACCCATTCAAGAAGAAAGAAATTCAAGTGTAGTGTGTGCAGCTTTGCAACTGCATGGAAATCCAATTTAGTACTGCATATGAAAACACATACTGGAGAAAAACCGTTTAAGTGTAGTATATGTAGTTATGCATGTGTGCAGAAAAATAGCTTGAAACTGCATATGAAAATCCATACTGGAGAAAAACCGTTCAGATGTAGCATATGCAGTTATGCAACTGTTAGGAAATGCGTTTTAGAAGTGCATATGAGGACTCATACTGGTGAAAGACCGTTCAAGTGCAACTTATGTAATTATGCAGCTGTCCGAAAATGTAATTTAGATCTCCATATGAAAATCCATTCTGGAAAAACTCCATTTAAATGCAGGGTGTATAGTTATGCAAATGTGCAGAAAAATAATTTGGAACTGCATATGAAAATCCATACTGGAGACAATTTGTTTAAGTGCAATATATGCAGCTATGTAAGTGAACGATATCGTGATGTAGAAGTGCATACGAAAATCCACACTGAAGTAAAACGTTGCAAGTGCCCTATCTGTTTTGCCAACGTGCAGAAGTGTAAATTAGATCTGCATATGAAAATCCACACTAAAAGTTTTTAAGTGTAGAAGTTATGCAATAATACAGAAGCATAGTTTGTGTCTGTATGTGATATCATGCACGATATTCTAAATTTACAGGAAATAGCAATTGCTGCACCACACAAAGCCTTATCCAAAGAACAGCTTCCTTAGCTCCATATAAACAGTTTGAGTTAAAGAAGTCCAACGTAGAGGAACATAGAAAAATCAGTGCAAAGTAGCTTTTTACTTTCCCATACCTTATAGGTATAGGGTAAGTATTGAAATCATGAAAATTTTCGAAATCGAGATTTTAACGGAAATATCCGTTTTGGGTCTCTAGGGACCCAAAAAAGTGGTTTTTAAAAAATGTCTGTCTG
>JABXWE010022378.1:0-25055 GCA_014611495.1 Limonius californicus
AAGATTTTCTTAGTTTTTCACACTTGAAGATATGTGCAGGAGTTTTTGCATGTTGATCAATCAAAAACTTCTTGTCGCTCGATACCTGACCAAAAATATTAATATTAATGTAATTCAAAAATAATTTTCTAGTTCACCACAAAAACAGATTAGGGGAGGAAGAAATGCCAAAATACTTTTTAATCAATTTTAAAATTTAATTTTATACCCCTAAAATTTCTAAGATTTAAATGGATAACTGTATGCTTCAGAATAATTTTCTACTTACTGGTTTACTGCACGCACGGCAGAACACCTTATCTCCATCCAGTACCAATTCAGGGTAGGGTTTGATCCAATTTCTAACTCTAGACATTGTGTGCCGATTTAAAACTGAACAAACCTGTTGCACTTTTACACTTCACAAAGATGCACTTGCGGTAGTCAAACAGATAACGAACAGAAAATTTAAATTTTTGGGGTTTGAAGTAGGCACAAGCCACGTAATAATCCTTACCTGGCCGTTAAAGATTTAACTCACAAACAGTCATTAAGGAATTCCCAGAACCGAATCTTGAGGATTAGAAAGTTTTTATCCCTATGGAATTTTTTAAAACCAAGAAACCTTTGAAGTATAAATTTGCTATATGAATACGATTTTTAAAAAAAGTCTCAGGAGGCATAAATATGTAAGGATATGCAACTTTTACCAAAATATGCAACAAAAGCCCAAGTATGCAAAATATGCAATATAAAATTAGTGTCAATGGGTTCGTAATTGTGCAAATCGTAAAGATTTGAAGACATAAAATTAAATATGTTAAAAATAAAGAATATGCATTTTTCATATAATCCGCGCTCTAGTGATTTATCTTCATGGTGGTTTTCTTCTTCGCCTTTTCTATCGTAGCGTGATCTACGTCGCATTCCATGTGCGCATGTCCGCTAACGAAAGATTTGTAATCAATGGATTGTAGGCTATTTTTCTGGGTTAAAACTGCCATAAACATAGCTGCCACGTGACGATTTTTATTTTGGCCACCGCAAGTATCCGAATAGAAGCAGACTTTCGTAGTATTAGGTGAAAGTTCCATAATATGTCGGTATAAACAAGAAGAAATCTGGTTTCCACCTCTACTGGAAACTGATTCATCCCACACGTAACAACTGGCTTCATTTGTAGCAAAGTTATTGGGGAATGGCAAGGATGGTAGAAGAGGAGGGTGTCTGGAACAGTTACGCATGCGCGCTACCCCACGAACGGTCGTGACGTAACTGGGGACCGAAGTATACCAACTTTGACCGCGGACCAGTTATGAAATCGTGGTTCACTACTTAGCGGCAATTTGTAGAGGTTGTAGATTTTAAAAAATAAGGGAGATATATTCTTAATAACATTCACACATTTTGTAGTAAAACGCAGTATGAATAATAAATTATTTCGTTACGTAAGGTATGAATATAAAAATAGGTTTGCTTTGTGTTTAGGTTTTAAATTTATTAAATAAATTAGAAATAAATATTACAAAAGTTCCAAACGCTGCTTTGCTGAACTGCTTACTTTCTTTATATAGTTCAATAAAGTAATGCCATTGTCTGGATTAAAATATTATTAAAAAATATAACACAGGTACTAATACACAAATACTTCACATTAAATCAACTAGTAGAATTTGTGAGTTTCTTAACTTTTTGTGATAATTTGTGGCTCTATGAGGTACCCTTTCGCTTACACTTATTCAAACGTTTTTCTAATTTCATTTTTTCATTCAGGTAATAGGCTACTTGCACAATTTTTGGATTTGTGTGCAATCGTTTAAGAACGACTTGTTTTGTAATAAAAAAAAATATTTCTGCAAATGAGTTGTTATTAACTTTGTTATACTCAAAAGAAGTTTAAATTATAATTAGGACGCTTGAAACGTATTTGCCCATGCGCGAACTGATCTACTACATTTTACTGTACGAATTGCGGTTTGTCTCAGCATACCCTAGCAAAGCGTATTCTTTGAACGTGAATTGCTATTTCTTTACTTTCTGTTTAGAAATTTCACGATGGAAACGAAAAATGTAATTTACATGTGGTGTATAGTGCCGGGTTGTGAAAATACAACGTCAAAAACGCCTGAAAAATTGTTTTTTTACGTTCCGTATGAAGCAAAAAGAAGACTTTCATGGATAAAGGCAGTGCGACGCGATCCTTCAGATTTGTCAAAGTCTTCTTGTCTTTATGTCTGTGAAGATCATTTTAATGTAAGTTTCATTCAGTTGTACGTAATGTTTACAATCCATTAGGTATATTAATTGCACTTCATTTAAATTGTAGTTAGAAGAAGAGTTAGAAGAAAAGCAGTGTTCATTAATAAGGCCTCCAAGCATAGAAAACAATCAGAAAAGTTCCAAAGCCGATGTATTGAAAACTAAATCAATAGCAAGCCTGCGAATTCACATTGAACGAGTAATCAGACGATTAAGAGAATTTAAAATACTAAAACCTCATGCATGTATCAATACAAAGTTAATAAGGTATACTGACCATATGATTGTTGTAGCATGTGCATTCGCAAAGCTGCTTTAATTAAATAAATTAGTTTTCGAAAACTGTTATGAAAAGTCACAACTGTCGATAGTCAAAATAGCTGTTCAGAACGTAAAAGTCTTTTAGATCTTACAATTTTTGGTCAAAGAAAAAACCATAATTTAATAGAATAATCTATCTGTGTTGGAAGCGTAAGTAACCAAAGGTTACAAACAACTTCTAAAAGATAACGAGTAATAAGAGTATTAAACGTTTTTATTGTCTTGGTTCGTAATTGAAACACAATAAGATACTACAATTATACGATCAGTACTTATAACAAAACACAAGCAACAATAATTATTATGGATGAGCAGTAGTAAGCGTAAGAATGCGTGGGTATCAAGTGTGACTGAGATTCTCCAAGAGATGCAAGCAGTTCACGAGATGTTGGTTTCTTGCTTGCCTTTCGAGAACCCTCTTTGTGGTATTATATGGACTGGACATAAACTTCGTTAGGGATATACGACAGTGCCGCCATCTCGTAGTGGTCTGGTCGGGTGGTGGCTGCGTCTTGTTTCGCTGAAGGTGGTGAGCTAGATTGCAGTTGCTTGGCCGGGGAAGGTACTGCTTGGGTTCGTATAGATGGCGCGAGTAGTATGATATTTGTGAAGGGTGCCGTTTTCAAGTGTTACATCTGTCAATTTATTTATTTTGCTTACAAACATGTTTTAACAATTACTTGAACAATAAATGAGCTATTCTTTAACAAAATGTTTAAATGTAAAGTTCAAATTGTACAATTAGTCAAATTGTTATCATGGATGCCATGACGACATTAGATGCAACGTTAATTAAAGGTAAATGGTAGTTCCAAAATTGTTACTTTTTGTTATAAAATATTATTTATATTGTGATTAAATAGTTATAAAATAGTTTGAGTACCTACAAACCAATAAAGTTCAATTCTAATTTATTTAGAAAATTCATTTTGTTTATATAGTAGTATTGGCAAAGCTGTAATGTGCAAAATTAAAATTGTTTTGCTATACAACAATATAACTGACAGACATTTCGTTAAGGGTCGATCCACACTATAGTGCCGCTCTCGATACGGTCTCGGTACGCTCTCGGTTCGATACAATATTCTTACAAAAGAAACAAATGAGTGTATTCACACTATCGCTGTCGCTACGATATCGATACCATACCGCTCCAATACCGATACACCTCAAAGAATATTTTATCGGAGCGAAATCGGACTAGTCAGGACTTGTAGCGACAGTGTGAATACGTCTTGGATCTCAGTACACTCCGTTTACCGGCGCCGGTAGCTCGGATAGGTTGGCCGTATGCCTTTCACGCAGCTGTCCCGGGTTCGAATCCGGACGCCGAGGTCGGTGGTTTTTTTCTGAGCGATAAAAAACGCTAAAACGGCCCTTGTTCTCGGATAGCAAGTAAAATCGTAGGCCCCGTGTCCAAGTGTTGTTGGGCACGTCAAAAGAACCCTCAAACAGGCTAAATTTCCAGGTGTGGTAGGATCGCTCCCTGGCGTCGGTGGTTAGCCATAGTAGCAGAAATAGGCCGACGTTAAATAAAAAATAAAACAAACAAACACTCCGTTTAGTGCTCGATTTGATGCAAACCACCAACGAGCTGGGATGGCAAATGTTAAATAGTGGTCTTTTGAAAAAGATAATTATGTATTATTATTAATTTATTAATTGGTCTATATACTTTATTTCCAATTCTCATACAAAGAGAGATAATATTAAATATAATATGTGCCCACATTCGTCTTCTTCTTTTTCTCTGTGTTTTCATGCTTCTTGACTCATCGTCTAAAAGAATAGCTATCAAAGCTAATTCTTCAGTTAAAAAGTTAAAAAATGACATTTTCACTATTTGCATCGAACTTGTAACATTGATGATTAATGAGAAACGACTGAAGCGAGACCGGAGCCTGAACGGCAATGTGAATATGAGGAGATTGTATCGAACCGAGAGCGTATCGAGAGCGGCACTATAGTGTGGATCGACCCTAAAAGTCATCATGTTTCTCATATTATGAATGCTGTGTAATAAATGTTAAGAAATTACATAATTATTAGTAAAGAGCGGATAATATGCACGACAAAATTGAAATATATGCGCATGTATATGCAAAAATTTTTTGGAAAATATGCATATACTTGGGCCATATATTTTTATTGGACAATATCAATAAATACATACACTAATTAACTTACTCGTATTATACATAAAAACTAAGCCTAGAACTATTTCTAAAATAATTTATGATTAGAAGTTGTTCGAAATTTTCTAATAAGAAATCTGTGTGCACTACTGGGAATTTCACAATCTTGTTTTGACCACCTGACCACAAATATGTTAAGGATAAAATACAAGATAAATAATTTGCATTAGAAAAAGTAGAAAAAGAAATTTTTTGAACAATAGAATTAAAATAAATGCAGGTAGGCTAGTTTCATTTTTTGGCAGATTCCAATAAAGTGGGAAAAACATGTTTTTCCCAAAAGATTTCTGCATCTACCATAATTTTGTTTATATAATCTTTATTATAGGCCACAGAATTAAAGTTCACTTTTTTGTTTTTTTCAAAATTAGGATCTGCAACGGCGAAAATACACGATTGGTTGCTCAAAAAATGCATTTGCAGTTGTATTTGTGCCATATACTTCGCCGTAACTTTATTTTTAGATGTTAAGTAGCTGGATACTGCTTTTTCGGTAGAAGGACACTTCACTTCGACAACACAATTCTTAAAAACTGCATCCGGAGAAGCTCCAAATATTGGATGGTGCTTGGATAGTACAATGCCCACAGAACTAAATTTAGCACAAAGACTTTTCTCAACTATTTTAAGAACTTCCCGTTCTAATAGTCTGCCTCTTTCCATAGCTTTTGTGTCCCTTAATTTAGTAACACTAATTACTTGTTGTACAAATGAGCCGCATTCAGTTCGACAATGTGCAGCATTGTATAATTTCGACGCAGTGATTCTACCGAATCTCAAACGATGCCATAAACTGTCTTCGGCTTGCATCGTTGTAACGGATGCAGCTTCCTCGCACAAGTCTTCACTCATATATTGTTTGCAAAAAAAATAAAATCTTTATATTGGCATCCACTGCTCTCAACAAATTTTAATAGCAAAGTGTATAAATTGAGGCAGCTAAACTTTGGTTCCATAAACAGTTTAAATATTTCTCCTTCCGACTTCTTTTATACACCAATGTTCATTGCTTCTTGAAAAAAACTGCCATCATCCTCTTCAACAGGAATACCCCCAAATGCGGAAACAGTTATAAATTTCATAGAGGTACCCACACTTGAAAGTTTGGATTAATAACATTGGACTTCCGTGGGTGATGGCTCCTCGCTACGTCGGTGCATCCACATAAGCATTGCAACCGCATGTTTACAGCCACCAGCAGAAGCAGTACAATCTAAACATTCAACTTTCTCTACTTTACCCCGTTTCTCGTTTACTTGCATCACTACATTGTAGTTTTTCCCCCTTACCCGATGTTCAGGACAGATTTTACATTTGACGGTGCATGTTTCATCTTCTCTTCGAAGCTGTACATAGCCTATTGCCACGTCGCCATAAGATTCACGACCAGCACTAGAATAAACATCAAATAATTAATTTTCAGCTCAACTGTATAATTACTTACATTTCGAAATCATAATATCGATGCATTTTTGCCAAAACATCGTAAGCGTCATTCACCTGGTTTTGCAGTAGCGGCTGTTTTTAATAATAGCGTTATTGTGCAATATTTGAAAAGAAATTTCTCATTTACAAGGTATTCTGGATGTCCTAGAATCATTGGAATTTTGAAAATTCGTCTAAACCTTAATAATCAACTGATTTTGTGGCTTACGATGTTTTGCCTAATTCTGAAAAATATAACACCCACATAAAATTATCGTAAGTGGCCACTTACGATGTTTTGCCTGAACCACCAATGGAAGTGTAATACCAATAATTTATTATAAAAAAATTATAACCATACCAGTTTAGATATTTTTATTTATATATAATTATATTTAACAAAACGAAAGAATATTATTTAACGAAAATAAAGAGTATTCTAATAAAATATAATTAAATAGTATATTATGAACCAAGGTTGTGAAGACCATCATTATAGCCCTAGCATCAGATTATAATAATAATAAGACGCGTGGGCTATAATAGTCCTCACAACCGAGGTTCATATACAATTTTTTTCACTACTAGCACCGGAAGGCCGTTTAACATGATCTAACATTGTAAATTGACGAGTATTTTCTTGTATATTAAAACGCACAAAAATCAAGTAGGTAATTTTATAATGTTTTCTAATTTAATTTGACATTTAAGTTGAACAAAAGAAGTGACAGATCTCATTACGTTATTTACCTTGTTAAATCATCATTGGTATTCCTAAATATCGTTTTAAGCACTGGTTTCATCTAAAATACTGAAAGTAGTAACAATTTTCTCTTTTTTACCTTGTGTGCTTGTATTATCGGCGAAATTGATATTGACAGAGCTGTCATGTATTATGGCGCGAAAAACGTATATTCAAATATTCCAAAGTTTTTAAAATGAAATTAATTTATAAACAACGGTTTTAATGCATACAATACCATTAAATAGAATTTCCCCATTGTACTAAATCGTGCTATAAAAACGTTTTCATTAAAACTATCACAGGATTATCAAAAAACATAAATTTGTTCATTATTCACCAGTGGTTAATAATGAAAAATTATTTACTTGTTACTGGGCTAAGGATATTTCAGGTTTGCTATTGGTAAAGTGTTGAAATATAGTTGAGAGGGTTCTAAATTTTCTGAAAGAAAACAAAAAAACTATAATCAAGTATATAAACATGAATATACCTCTCTAACAAACCTTTATTAATTTGGCCCATGGGAATAGTTAACTCGGAATCTTCTTCGAGGTAGCTATATTTAACTTTTATTTCAGACACTCCTTTTTGAAATTTAAATATTCGTATTTTACTAAATTCTATTTTAGATCCTTCCTTAGTTTTTTTCAACTTCATTGGCAATACTTTGTTACCAAACATATTCCAATTACGAAAATCAGAATACTCTAATTTTATAACTTTATACGGTTTAGGGTTTACTCTGGCATTTTCAATCATGGTCGGCCATGCAGAAGGTGCCCATATAATTCGTTTCCGTACGAATCTCTCAATACTGGCATGGACCGAGTCAACAGGCATAAATGTGTGCCCTGGTAGTAAATATACAATTTTAATTGATTTAATATTTTTTGATAAATTGACAAAGTTATAAATCATGGAAATCATTGCTTTGTTTTTATTTTGCCCTGTGCAGCTATCACAATAAAGAGCAACTTCCGTAATTCCACCCCTGCCATCTTGTTCCTGCAGGTACTTACAAATAACTGTACAAATTTCATTGCAACCTCTCTTTCCATCTTGTTCTCCCCAAAGAAAGCAGAATGCGTTTCTAGTACCACTTTCATAAACAGTCTCATTATAATAGGCGTATTTACGAGAATAATATAGAAGCATGTTATCTCCATGGGGAGTGTTTAACACTTTTTGGAGATCAAAGCTTGCACAAACAAAAGTCGAGACTTTCTTTGCTTTTCCTTGATCTTTAATAAAGTAATCTTTACAAGCGTTTTTATTTTTGACATGCTCTTGGAACAAGTTGTCATCGTTTTCGTTGGATTGAAATCCAGCATCTCTTCTTGGTTCGCAAATCGAACATTTATTCTTTTTTGGCAAATGAAAACCTATGTTAAAATCATTGTTAAATATGCGTCTAAATACTTGTAGAGATACAATTTTTTTCGACCAAGAGTTTTCTGATCTTCTTTATAAATTGTGTACAGAAAAGATGTGTTTCGCAGTTCACATGGCAAATATGTTTTCTTGGTACTGTTTCTGCAATAATGTGAAGGGACAGCTGGGAGTTTTTTAATAAAAGCATGTACAAAATCTATTTCTTGTTTATGGGTCTTATTAGGTGGTTCATGTTTTCCACGGTGATCAACTTTTGCAGCCCTCAAACCTATTCCACAATTCTTTGTGTATCGTACTGTCATCTGTGAAATATCTAAAGTTTTTAATAAAAATTGTTGACACACCTGTATTTCTTTCTCCTCCCAGGGGATAAAGGAATTGAATGTTCTATTTCTTCTGCTGCTTTCTACGTTGACTCTTCTTCTTTTAATTTCTGCATCTTTAATGCACGATAACAGCCAATCCCTTTGGCGCTGGTAGTTTCCCAAACCCCAGTAAAATTCGAAAATATTGAATCGTTCTTGTTCTGTAAATTTTTGAGCGCAGTTATATTGACATTTTCTGTTTTTACATGGATTAGGTTGCACAGTTTTCCCACCACCAAAATTTTTTTGCATTTTTTTAACGTATTTTTTGCTTTTTACTCGTGGCTTTCGTTTTCCCGAATCGCCTACACAAAGCTCTTCAGTTTGAGGAGTTGTTTCATATTCTTCTGGAAAAGAATCAGAATCTTCATCCCCAAAGTCTAAACTATCCTCGTTTTTTGAATAATTGGTTGAAGTAGAATTAAATTTTCGCAACTTAATTTTTTTAGTTTGTGGTTTTTGTATGATATCTTGTTCTGAAGTATCAGTACTAGAATCGTAATCTACTAATTTTTTCTTACAGTTTGTTGAAGTTCTTATATTATTACGTGCACTACTACTTCCTGGAAATTCACTTTCTGGAGATAATGCTATTGGCAAACTGTTCTCAAAAATTTGAACAGTATTTCCTGGAAATTGCTTTTCATCAAAAATTTCAATTACAGGCAAACTGTAAGAATCGTTTTCAGCGACAGACGCCGAAAACTCACTTTCAGGTAAGATAATATTATCTATAGACAACTCCTTTTCAGACAAGAAATCTATAGGCAGATTTACAATATCAAACAATTTATCAGACGATTTATTGAGTAGCAATGGGGCTTGTAGTACACCGTCTTCTGAGAACAAATTCTTAGGTTCATTGACACCTTTGATTCCTGACGTTTTAACTTTAAATCTGGTGAAATGTTCTGAATGGGAATAATTTCCCCTAATATTGTTTGAATGTCCTTTATCAACTTCTCCATCATCACCTACTTTGGCTTTACAAAGTTCCACGATGTACTTTCCACGCGACATATTCACAAATTAATTATAATTTATAAAATACGAAACTAAAACTTCTGTAGGTACTCATCCCACCAAACAACCGAACAAGAATAAAACAATATTACAGCGCTGTTCGGTAAAACCAGAAATTATTTACTATTTTAAAGCTCCATCTAATGTAATTTAAAGGTAATCACTTTATTTATTTGGGTAGAAATTCAGAAAACTGTAAATACTTACAGTATTCATAAACAGACACTTTAAAATTGTACAGCTAAACTATCGTATGTAATTGGTATGAACACCAAAACTATCGTAAGCGACAGGGAATTTAGTGTAGCTTACGATACTTTACCATGTACAAGGAGATACTTACGATGTTTTTCCATAAACAATTAAATCTGTTGTAACATAAGATAAACTTTAATTGGTATTAATACCCTTTTAATGCTACACTACACCTACGATCTTTTTCCAAAACGTAGATAACGGTATTTTACAACCTAATCCAGCAAAACCCCATTTTTGACCATTTTGTCGCTTACGATGTTTTGGCAAAAATGCATCGATATCATAAAAACTCACCTATCCTCTTTAACACCGCGAACTTCACAAACATTAAAACAATCGTTGGTTCGAAAGAATTCGGCAATCATCAGCACATCTACCTTCGGTAAATTGTCTGATTGTCCTTGACAAAATTTATCATCCACTTTAAAAGACATTATTGTAGATAAATAGTAAAACAAACTCTGCTTATCGGTAATAACACAAAGGGTTAACAACAGTATGCCACGCCTACAGTAAAGTGACGTCGGCGAGTCGCGAGTGTTTGCGCAGCCAACTAAATATTCAAATTAATATGCATTTTGATTTTAATTATAAACGGCGCACATGCCGTGTTGGAAGAAAAAAAAATATCAGTAGTATTTCTTTAAATCTGTATTTCAGATTTAGCTAGTAATTAACAAAATTTGCTTTACTCGCAAGTACCCTATTCATCCGAATAAAATGTCCGCTGTTTTATAAACGCCTCGATGATCACTTTGTCCAATACACTGCATTCCCTTAAAATATAATCGGTTGGAGTTGAAACCACTTTATTCTTTTTTAACTCCATTTCCCCATGGTATTGCTTAAAATATTTTTCCATTAAATATATATTTGTTAGAGAACTGTCTTCAGGTTTAATTAAACCTCCGAATGATAACTGCTGAACCCAACTTACTGCCGTTATTTCACAGTTAATATACGCAAGCGGAATTGGTTGAACGTCAAGTTTTGGATTATATTCGTCTAATGCTTCTACATTTGTTTGTTTCAAAACTTGTGCCACGACAAAATCTTCAGTGGAAATATCTACCGTATTCAAATTTTTTTGTGCGATGCCTGGAGTTTTTCCCAACATAATCATTCGAAGTCTCTAAAGTGCATTTAACGGTATCGGATGATCATTTAACCCCCCCCCCCCCCCCTTGGTTCTCAGTTGAGAAAAAAGGTTTTCTAAGCTGTCCTGATTGACCTTATAAGTTAGTATGTAATTTACGGTTGGACATCTGTTTTTTGTGTCAATTAAAAGCATTTTTAGAGATGTAATTGACATTATTATACCTTCCTGAAAAACTTGCAATCCTGTTTTGTTTGTACATAGCATATCTTTTGTGGTGTTATACAATTGTTCTAAAATTTTATTTTGTTCTTCTAATTGAATGCCATATCCGCACTGTGAGGGCAACATACATACATTTTCGTGGTACACGTGTGTTCATTAAGTCGAACCAAAAGTTGCATAATTCTATAAACTCTGCCGTGTTTTTAGTCAAATTGCCAAATTGATAACGCTTTAGTGCTATTGCTGTGGTGTAACAAAGCAAGTTAGCAGCTAACCGAACATTTTGGCGGTTAACCTGTTCACAATTTACGTGAAGATATGTCAATTTAAAACGAATCTAGGAAAAAACCTAAGGAAAAAAACCTACGGAAAAAATACCTAGGAAAAAATATCTAAGGAAATAATACTTAGAGGAAATAATACCTACGGAAAAAATACCTAGTGAAAATCCGAATAAACTCGCGACATTCAACATCTACAGTATACGTGTAGCCATGTAGACATAATTTATTTTTACCCTTATTCGACGTAATAATTTCCATGGCGCACAGAAGACAAATATAATTGCAATGGGAACGAATGTAAACTGAACAATGATTGAAATGTGTAGTGACTTTTATACATATTTTCTAATTCTATTCTACTCTATTTTGCTGCGAAAGACTGTTAATCCTTTCTTATCATTATCATTATATTGTTTGTTGTTTAAACTTTCTAATGATGTCTATTTATTACTTTCCTAACCAAAAACCCTTATCTCATAAGGTACTTATGTTAATGGAATAATAATATTTTTGGTACAAAGGAATAGAAATTGTTGTACTATGCTTTCGGTATTTTTTCCGTAGGTATTTTTTCCTCTAGGTATTTTTTCCTTAGGTATTTTTTCCGTAGGTATTTTTTCCTTAGGTATTTTTTCCGTTTATGATTTGAAACATACCTTGACTTCGCTGTTATCACTATTAATTAATTTGACTATTGGAGTTTTGTTCACATGATTACCCCCTTTTAAGATAAATCCCGTATCTAAAAACCAGTTACGCAGAAGCTTCAGCATGTGTGGTGCATCAGCAAACTGATAAATATTATTTAAAGTGTCTGGATGCTGAAACCATAGCTGATCAATTGAGCGATTTAACGATTTCCAAAGGCCTAAATTGCCTCCACTGCAGTCGCTAACACATGCTACCACTTCGTAATTACAAGCACATATTTTGGAAATTATGTCCATTAGGATATCTTTTGTAACTTTTTGGTTGACATTGACGTAGACAATTTGCTTCCAGTTCGCAATTAAACCACGAACCAAAATTACCTGCAACAGAAAATTGAAAAAATGATTTATTCTTCTGTGCACAGAGACATTAATTAGATACTCACTTGCAATTGATTATGTGGACCAATTATCTGATCATTTATGGTATCATATTCATAAACTGGCATGACTTTCACCTCATCATATTGTAAAACTGCTAGTTTTTCTTCGTCAGTTGCAGCTGCAGAAGCTATTTTCATAAAATGTAATACATCTTTTAATATACCCTGGCTCATATTAATTTTCATTTTTGTAAGGTCGATATACCAGGAAGCGGAAAATGTAAAGTGTTTCGTAAAAATATATACGCCCGTTTACTAAAGTAGCGTAAGGTAAAGGCTTTTGTGATATCTTCTGTTTCCCATGTCACCCTTTTTTTATTATCAATTAACACTTTAATTTGAGCTGCAGTGAATACTTTTTGCAATGCTAGTTGAGTTCGAATTGCTTTTTTTTTCTCCTTAGTGTTTAGCGATTGCTTTAATTTTCGAGCTCGAATCTGAACTTTTAACGAACGTCGGTTTGTTGAAGTCTGGTCTTGACAAAATTTTAATTTTAGTGAAATTTCATTCATTTGCATTTGTAGTTTTTCAATGGACGATTTTAATTCTACATTTTGCAACTCCTATACTGCACATTTAGGACAACTAGTATCAGTATTTTCTTTTTGGCAAATCTCCTGTATCGTGAGAGATGTATCGGAGTGTGATGGAGGTGTTAGCAAATATTTTATTTCCTGTTTATTGTGGCGATTTTGAGATCTTTTGTCTCGAGCATCTACTTGTTGAAGATATCTTTTTGTTAAAATCTCTCCTAAATTACGGGAAGGTACAACTCCAAGCTTCAGCAATCTCTTTATAGGTAAGTTCAACAATTCTGCTTTTAAATCCCTTTCAAAATCTTCAGAATTAAAATGGTCCGAACAGATATGACAAGAATCAGGATTCCATTCACCATCCCGTCGACATAAATGTATCCATTGTTTACGTATTTCCGGTTTTTTGGAAAACGGTGAAATGAGATTGGTGGATTACAATTTTTCGTTTTTCCTGGACTATTGTTACAAACAGCTACAGTGCGGTGCAACACGAACTCCCTACACGGTCAACCTTTTTGCTAATCTTACCTCTGAACCACGGTAATAGATAGGGGAGGTAGCACGACGGAGGCTTCAAATGTGTCCGCTTAGTTGTAACGCTCGAGGCCGAGAGAGACAGCTATATGCGGGCCGGCCAAAATAATAGGTCGTTGTGGAATACATGCAGTTTTACTGCCATTAGTTGTAGTATACAATGAATGAATGCATTTATTATCTAAAAAAGTCGTACTACTACAATTCTTGTATTTAAATTAATATGCAAGTAGAAAGAAATACTTCAAAATTTACTACATATATCATTACTTTAAATAAAACGTATACACTTTACTCAATTATTAGTGGATAACTAAGGGTTTTTACAATAATAAAATAGGATTACGCTATTGATTAAGTACTAAGTCGATTGTAGTTTTGATTCCTTTTTCTTTTCCGTAGATTTTTTAGCGACCATCTTTTCCTGCTGTTTATAATATTGATTAATTCTCATACTAACGTAGAAAAAGATACAACTTGTCAAAATGTCTATTTTATGTTGTTCGCACGGAAATGGAAAAACATGTAGGTTTTGCTCAAATATGTACGTCTTCAACTGTTTCGTCAAATACGTTCACTGAATCAATATGATTCATAAAGATGGTTTCTACCTGTTTGAAAAAATTAAACATCTTTAACTCCGGATGATTTAAAGCACCTTTTGATTTTATGTTTGTTAAAGCTGACAATTCAATAATTAAATGTGCGGCTTCTTTGTGGTAAAGGTGTTGTTTGCATAAAGAGTCGATTGAAAAACTGTATGTGTGATAAACCTAAATTAAAGTCATATTAATTCACGAATCCACGTCAATAACATAAAATAATAATACCGATGCTATTTATATTCTCGTCCCTACTTTCTGAATTATTTACATTGCATTTTCTTTTTTTAGGTATATGTTCTTCTTTATGTAGTAACATACGACGTTTCTTTATTTCTTTTGATAAATATTTGGGACAGTTCGGAAATTTAATAGGAACTGCCGTATCCGCAAGCCGCGGCTTTAACAATTTTATCTAAAATGATGTAAATTTCAAAATAGTAAATAAAAATGTAATTTACGATATATCGGCAAAGTACTTACCGTATGAAGCTCATTTGATATTTCTCTCAAAATTTAATTTTCATTAAAATGTTTTGCACAGACATGGTCTTTTTCAGTCAACAGTCTGTCTTTTCGCGGTATTGCTTGCTGCCAAGCATGAAGTCTATTTTTTGGTATTTTAAACAATGTCACTTTTTCCTTGTTACTATCGTAACCACTATCACAATTGGGTACCACACACTTCCTTCCCATGATTTTCACATAAATGCACCAACTAAATAATACTAACAAGAAAACTATTTAAAAAACAACGAGGCCTGCACGCATCAATGAGCAAAATCTGCTTTAGTTATATAAGTGCGAATGCGACAGATATAGGCCCGCATTACCCCCTCTCTGTCTGGGCTAAGCGTTGCAGATTTTCGGACAACTTTCTCTTAAGAAGTAGGCGCGTGTCGTGCTACCTCCTATATCTATTACCGTGCTCTGAACTCCCTACAAGGAAGTACCACGGTCAACCTTTTTGTTAATCTTACCTCTGAACTCCCTACAAGGAATTCTCTACAAAAATGTAATTCTTTTATCAGTGTATAGAAAATAATTTATACATTCCAGTACTTATTAATTGTATTTAAGATTTAAGCATACATATACAAAATAAATAATATTTAGTGTACTACATGTTTATAAAACTAAATTTATACGATACACATTTCAAAAAATCTATCCTATTAATTTGCTTATTTCTAAATTGTTCAATCTTTTGTTGAATAAATTGGTGTCGTTTAATTACTTTCTTATTACGTTCTCTTCTAGGTTGATTTACAATAACTGAATTTATTTTCATATATGTATCAATTTGCATACTTTTAAGTGCTTACACAAAAATATTAATATTAGGATGGGAAGATGTACAATATGCATTAAACTTTGAATGGAAACTTTCACAATTATTAGTGGTTCGGGCTAGGCTTGCGGTATTTGCAGCCCAAATATACGGCGGAAATATTGCTTCTTCACTAATATAAGTGTCGATTAAATAATCGGCGAGCTGCACAACTCTGGGGTCGTCGGGTTGTTCGCTAGCAAAATCTAACGCGAATGCGTCGCCTCCTTCTTCTGGATTTAAAAAAAGAAGTCCAAATAAATACCGCAACCATTTTCCTGTTGCTGATTCTTTATCTTTATACTCTCTTACCAAACCCAGTTGTTGAATTTTTCGAAACCTAAACAACAAAAAATAGTTATAAAATAATAATTAAATCTAAACAATTTAAAGAGAACTTACCAAGACTGCGTTAGATGAAATCTGCATCCTATAATGTTAGCAGTAGGAAATACCTCGTTCACACCCCTATGAATGGCACTTTCAAAATCGATTACTACGTTCTTCGGACTTAGAAGGCATCCTATTTCGCTACACTTATCCCGAAGAGATTAGTTGCACGTATGAACGCGTTTCTTTCTTTATTAATAAACAAAAAGCAAGTGGCACATATATGTCGTTAGCGTAGCCATGCACCGTAAAAATTCCAAAAAATATTTCGTACAGTAATCGAATGTTCCATCCATATATAACGTTTCATTATTGCACATAAACTGTAAGTTAGTTTTACACGAGAAGATAACTATATTATTAGTAGCATCGTTAAGCTGCAAAAAATTCTCAGCTTTTGTTGTTTTTACTACAACGGAATTTAGAAATTGATGAACCTCTGCCGCCGATTTAGGCAATTTCGGTAAACATTTCAGTTTTGCGTAACTAATATTGTTTCTAATGTAAACAGCATCTTTAGCGGTCGACATTGCTGCGGCTGATTTTTGCAAATTTATTTCCATATGTAGTAACTTGGCTGGTCTTTCGCTTATATGATCCTCGGCTTTTGTCTTAATACTATTTGATATTTTCTGTCTATTTAGTATGTTAGCACTAACACTGCTGTGGGTATGATCACCAATTTTTTTGGAAATCACTTCATCGTCGATTATGTACAATGCTGCATTACACCCTTTTTGTATGCAACGCCAAGACACTTCGCCACTCGATTTTAATTCGCGATGCTTAGAGTACTTATAATTTTCGTCTACCACCAACTCTTTTCCACGTTCACTCAACATTTTATAAAATTCCATTTTGTGACCGCCTCCTAACAGTTTCAAAAATAGACTAATATGACAGCAATTGCATTTTCTATTTTTGTATTATAATACTAATTACCTCTACCAGAAAGTGATAGCAAAAGAACAAGTCTCACCGGATTAAAAGATTAGATTAGAGGTAAAAGTAACTCTGTAGGGAGTTCAGGTAAGGGATTAGTGGACCTAAAATGCTTGTGCTAATGACTTTGAACGTGTAGGGAATTCGTGCACCCCGCATTTAACGATTCCGGCAATAACAATCCCTGTTGATCTTCATGCCGCTTTGAATGATTGGTCTGATGTAATTACTGGTATTATTGTTTAGTTGAGAAAACTCAAATGTGTAAATGGCGTTGAAGTTGATTACAAGTTACAAAATTGCTGTACTCAATAGTGTAGTAATGACTATTTACGTGCATTTACTTCCATTGGAATTACTCATAAACGAATGGAGTTATTACAAAACTGCAAGAAGTAAAAAATTTCTCGGTAATTTCAAGCAATTTGAAGAAATTGATTAGGTGCAGTAGTGGCGTATCATCACAAATATATGTGTATTAAATTTCAAATCAATATCTCACATGTTGTCCAATATATTAAATAATATTTCAAATAAATTGAAATTTTCAACACCTTGTATCTTGAAAACTAAAGCCCTGAGCATATATGTTCATATGAACTTTTCTCCGTAAAATTGATTGTAGAATCACCTCTTTAATTCTTTTAGGTTACTTAGAAAACACCCTGTATATGTATGTATACACAGTGTGTTAAAAATGGCGGATAATATTTACATCACGCGATTCTACGTTGATAACCAAACAAAAAAACTTTAGTACCAATTTAGTGTTAACCCTTAACTATGGAGTCATTAGTGACCAAACTTTCTAATTTATTTCGACTGTCGTTGAAAAATACATTTAAATAGTATTAACAACCGATAGTCCAGCAAGTAAAATAAGTAATCAAATATAAATTTTACCATTTTGGTAATCAGTTTACTTATAATTTAGTCTTTAACTTTAGAAAATCTTTGCTGTTTGTAATTTTGAAAGCCGTTGCAACAATGCATTATAAGCTGGAGTAATTTTTAGATTTTTAATATTAAAATTAAATACATAGATAGCTACATGTATGACAAACGGATTGTCATTAATGTCATTATTGAAATTTGTAAATGTTTCAAAAATAACGTCGGTACATACTTTATTTATTTTTGGAATTACAATATATTATCAAGGGTAATTAAATGCATGCATCCGCTTACGTTTAAGTTGGGCAGCGTTGCCAAATTAAAAAACTTTCAATTGCTAATAATTAAAAAACTCTTCGTCTAATACCAAATTGGTACTAGAGTTTTTTGCTGGGTTTTGAACGTAGAAGCGCGTGATGTAAATATTATCCGCCATTTTTAATACACCCTGTATGTAACATATATACGGTGTTTCAAAATGTAGTGCCAAAAATGTACCTACCGTTCAAAACAAAAATTATCCGATAAATAAGAAATTAAAATAACAGAAGTAAAATTTTGAAAAATTTATAAACCAAAGTCGGCTCAAACGATTTTGTTTAAATTTTTCTCAACGATAGTGGCCCAGTGACCAAAACGCCGACTCGGTTTGCGGTCGGCGTTTTGGACAGGGCTCATAGGTGCGTTCGTGGACACTTTGCCGAATGGCCAAAACGCCGAATCGATGTGCAGTCGGCGTTTTGGGCCAAATACAAATTTAGATTCGTATTCGGCTCCGACGCCAAGTTCACGAACGATGTGACGTCATTCAGCGCCGTTCGGCGTTTTGGACACGAGTCGGCGTTTTGGTCATCAACACCATTCGGCGTTTTGGACATGGTCAGCGGAATGGGAACCGGCGTTTTGGACGAAATATCGAGTCGGCGTTTTGGGCATTCGGCGTTTTGGGCATTCGGCGTTTTGGGCAGTCCCCGACAGAAGACAGTCTTTTCTTCCAGAAAATATAGAAAAACACCTTGTTGTTAGTTTGTATGCCAGTTGCTTTGAAAATGTAAATTAGACCTATTCTAATGTATGTATTGTGAAATATTTTTTTATATTTATATTATGTTACATAAGCCATATGTATATATATATATTTATCATGTTAATGTGTCTTTAGTATATAGTTATATCGCTAAATATTTATATGTTGCTAAAGTAGGTTAACAAATTAATTTTAATGTAGCATCTTACTCTTGACGTAAAATTTGTATTCAATGATGAATAAATTATAGTAAAAAATCGGGAATTTCTTAATAGTATTTTGCATATTTTTTGCATATATCTAGAAAGCTTCTGCATATTTGACAGCAAATGATTGCATATATATGCGCATATTTTCTTACTTTTATGTGCATATAATTCACAGCTCTACTTATTACTGAACGTTGAGTTTTTATCATGTTCCAGTAGAAGAGATTAGTATCCAATAGGGTAGTGCACATCGATTCTAGAATTTTGAATGGAAAACCTATTGTTAATAAAACAATCAATGAGTGAGATTTGTGGGGGATTGCCCAAAACGCCGAATGCCCAAAAGAGAGTTGCACAAGTTTGACTTGAATGTTTGAGATTGACTTGAGTTTGACTTGAAATTAAGTCAAACTCAAGTCAATCTTTCTGACAAATAATTCAAGTCAAATCAAACTGGACAATGGTTACAGGTTTGAAAATTCAAACTGTTTGTCAAACTAGTTTGAAAGAGTTTGAAAAATAATTTATTTAGTAGATATAGCTTAAATGGGTAAAATATTTATGTTAAATATAGTAAGTAGGAACAACAAATACATTTATTTGAAACAAAAAGAAAATACATTATTTTAAACATTTTTTTTAATCAACTCCAACTTGTCACCTCAAAATTCTTCGTGAAAAGTAAAGTTCTTACAAATTAAGTGAAAGCAACAATATATTAGATAGTAACCTCTTCCTGCGATCCTTGTGTGATATTTGTTAAGGATTCTTGTTGAAGCCACGAATTTAAACACATTAATGTTCTAATAGACTGGTCATTTAATCGGTTTCGTTTTTTTGTGACTGTCAAAGAAGCTCTCGAAAAATAGCGTTCTATGCAGGCTGATGTTGCTGGGGTGGCAAGAAAGTCTCTCGCCATTTTTGATAAAGTTGGAAATACAGTTTCGTGTCGTTTCCACCACTTTAGTATGTCCTCGGTACTGTCAGCTCGTGATTCAGCTGTGTATCCATGAATTTTCGTTTCTATTTATTTTTGGAGATGATTGGAAAAGTCCAAACAAGTCTAAATCAAAATCGGTAACTTCATCAGACTTTTTTTCGAACAATTCGAACACACTGACTGTACATTCAGTTTCGGTTTGGGGTGACTCTTTGTCAGTGTAAGGTGAATAATAATTTTCTTTATAAATTTCTTCAAATTTCTTGATGGCTTCATCTTTTGAGGATTGTCCCCATGTCGTTAAAGAAAACGTTTCAATTTTATGACGAGGATCCAAAATCAAAACGATACAATACATCCAGTTAGTCATACTGTAATGCTTAACAATTTTATCACGAGCTGCCTGAAGGGCAAGAATTATTTTTGCATCAAGATCGTCTCTATTTTCTTTATTATCTAGTTCATGCGCCCATCGTTCTAGTTTTTCGAGTAGCATATTGATCCCAATGACCACCATAGGAAGGGTAGAATATTTCTCTCCTTCTAAAATTGTAGTTAGTGTTTTGAAACTTTGTAAATACTTACATGTTCTTTCAATAACATTCCATTCTGTATCATGTATTCGAAAATTTAAAAGAGTATCGGTATTGTCACAACGAATATTAATCGAACGTTTGAATTGTAACGCCCAGGACAGCATTTCCAATGTAGAGTTCCATCTGGTTTTTACCTCCAGTTTGGGAATGGTCATGTGTAAATTTAATGAGTCGCAAAATTTTGCGAAGTTTAATCTTAACATTTTAACAGTTTTTAATTTTTTTACAAATTACCTTAACCTTTGCAATTGTTGCAGTATTTTCAGATATTGTACTTTCGTTATCACTAGTATCAGAGTCTTCGTCTTCGTTTTCTTCAGACGTTAACTCAAACACTTTCATTAAATCTCGAGCAGCTAAGTCAAGAATATGTGCAAAACACACGTAATGCTTATTCGCACCATCAAAATTTTCTATTATGTTTCCCAATTCTTCTAAAAAAATGAAATTACTATTAGTGTTGTCAGTAGTAATACCTTGAATAGAGTGTGTAATATTGAATTCAGTCGTTATTTTAAAAAACAAAGTTGCCATTGAAACGCCAGTATGTTGTCCTTTTGCGGGTACAAAATCTAATAAAAAAGAATGTAATGTCCAGTTACTATCAATAAAATGAACGGCTACTCCATAGTAGCCCTTCATTGAATGGGAAGACCATCCATCCATCGTAAACGAAATTTTTGAGTCACAAGCATTTAAAAGTATCTTTACTGAATTTTTCAAAACATCAAATTTGGAAAATATTCGTGACTTCAACTGGTTTCTTGAAGGGACAATTAAGTTTGGATTAATGTAGTTGTATAATTGGTGGGTTATATCATCTTCAAAGAAGTTAAATGGCAAATATTTTTTTACAGTGTACTCCACTAATAGATCCATAAATTTATTTTTCTCTGTCTCCAAGTCCAAAGTTTTATTTTCAGTTTGCCCAGTAGAATTCTAAAACAAACAAAAAAAATATTTTTGTTTTTATATTAATATATAAATGTAGACTTTAAGGGGCCCCGACATCACTCGAACGAGTTTCGATTCGTGGACCGAAACGATTAAAACAATTTAATTTTACTATGCAGTTTTATTTGACATAGGAGTTTTCAAAATATCAAAACATTGATGTACATAAGGACATGCAACAGCAATGGACAGATTTAGACTGACTTAACTAATATAGGGATTCGATTATATACTAAAGCATGCACATGATAAGGAGGGTCGATAAGATAGAGGGGTCCCAGTACAGTAGCATGGCTGGATACGTAACTCCTCCCTTGCAAGATAATTTATTATATTTTAATTACTAAAATATATTAAATTTTAGATTCGATTAATTCAAGTGGTACATCTTTTGATTTTTTATACATGTATTTAATAAATCGGTCTTTCAAGGAGAGTCGTTTACAATATACATATATTATAAAACTTATAATTAAAAGCACAATAAGAGTTATAATTACAATTGAGATAAACGACGCATAAGTGTGAATGTCACTACTATTAACAGAGTCCAACATGGCTTGTTGTTTATTCAGCAATAGTTGATCGTTGACCAATTTTTGTGTATTAACAGGTATTAGATCTAATTTGTGAATTTTGATTGAATTTGTATCGTTGATGTTAAGTTTGTTAATGTTAGGTGTTTGAAAGGTATTAATTTTATTTGAAGTTGTTTTCATATTGAACAGCAAAGTATCATGATTAATTAAAACTGAACAATCAGGTGTCAAATGTATAGCATTTGAATACCTGATTAATTTTTTATAACCTTTATCAGTACATTTTACATCAAGTAACAATTCGGAAGGTGTAGTAATTAACCATGTGGATACATCGATATTTTTTGTTTTAATAAGTTCAAAGAGGTAAGGTGTGCATGTTTGATTTGAATTAAAAGATAATAATTGAGTCTCACACAATTTATCATTTGGTATTTTTATGTGATTCTTTTGGTAACAGAAATAGTTGTTCAGATTAACCATGGTGCAATGATTGTATTCAATCGGTATTGATTCTAAAGCATCAAACAGGATAGTGTTATAAGTAGGAATGATCATTCTGTACTGTCTTGGATTAATATAAATTGGGAAAGGTATTAATTCATTCAATTGGTAATGTTGATTTTTGTAATAAGAGGTATTTCAAAGATAAAGATAATACGATTCTTAATTTGATAGGCTTTTGTTATCATTATGTTCTCATAGAGATGTAGATTCATTAAGTTTACAGAATAGGGTAGGTCCAAAGAGTTGCCAGAATTTTGGTAATAGTCACATCACTTGTGATCGGGTAGATACACCAGGTAAGGCTGAGGATGATGATTGCTGTCCTGCAACAGTCAGGAGTTCATTGTAGTGTCGTTTAAAGGTTTTCGAGGTTTGAGGATGTTCTAATAAATATCTGTTATTGTCAAGTATTTTTATTATTTTAATTGGTCCTTTAAATTTCGGACTCGTTTTGTTACGTCTGTCGTTCTTTAAGAATATTTTTTGATTAAGTTCGAACGTAGCAAGTTGTCTTCCGACGTTGATTTTTTCGTTACGTCTTTGTTTTGTTTGATTCTGTTTAATTTTTATGCTGTCGTAAAATTGTGCCATTCTTTGTTTGTGATCATTAATGTAGATTTCATAAAATCTATCAGTGCAAAGTTCGTAAGGATTTTGGTTATCGGTATGACCAAATAGGATTTCTAAAGGGGTGAATTTGAGATCTGAATGTATTGAATTATTATATGCAAGTATGCAGTAATTCATTCTGTCTTTTTCTGGGGTTGATTCTAATAATCGGAAATGTTCTATTAACGTCGAATGTACTCGCTCAATCAAAGAGTTTGATTCATGGTGTGTGGGTGTTGTTATATGAAATTCTATCTGGTGTAATTTCATAAATTCTTTAATGGTTACACTATCAAATTCGTTGTCCGCGATTATTTTCTTAGGGACGGCATAATTTACAAAGAATTTCAGAATAGCGTTTACTATATCGATTTTATTGTGCGAATTTAAAGGGTAGGCTTGAGTGAATTTGCTGAATGAATCGACAATTGTCAAATATTTACCTTTGTTAATATGAAATATATCAATGTTTAAGCATTGAAAGGGTTTATCGAATGTAGGTGTAAGTTGCAAAGGTGCTTTACAAGGATTGCGATTATATTTTTCTCTTCTACAGATATCACAGTTATTTATAAAGTTTTGAATGTCTTTTTCTATTCCTTTCCAAAAATACATACGTTTTAAATGTTGTGTGGTTTCTTTGATTCCGCAGTGGTTATTTTTTCCTAGATGATAGTCGGAAATATATTGAGTTTTATCGTCGGGGTCAGTTACATATATGACTTGTGTGAAGCACCGGTGAAACATGGGGGTTTTGCATTAGTATTAGATGTTATAAATTTTGAGAACAACTCGAAAATAACATTATTTTGAAAAACACAATAATAATGTGTTTTGGGTTGACAATACTCTATTAATAATTTTGTGAATATATTTTGATAATTAGATTCGTTAATAAAGACCGTTATATGAATGAATCCGTCAAATTTATAAACTTTGATTTCTTTCGGAATAATGGTTTTTAAAAATTCGATCTGGTTTTTGTGTTGTTGTAATGGTTGTTCTGATATGTCAATAATGGGGGTTGATGATTGTTGACTATGTACTGTATTTACAAGAGACTCGTTGTCGTTTATTTCGTCAGATAAATTATCATCGTTAAGTATTATGTCACACGGTATTAAAGGTGGTGATGTAAAGACAGGTAAGGTAAATTCGTCTAGGTCAGGTGCATATGGTTGTTGTGCTATCACACTTTCTTGGTCATCAAAATTTAGTTCCGGTGGTTTTAGACGTTCGGCGTCGATGGGGTGTATTTGAACACGGCTAAGTGCGTCAGCGACTTTGTTGAGTTTTCCGGGAAGGTACTTAATTTCGAAATTGTATTCTTCGAGTTTTATACTCCATCTGGTGAGTTTTGAATTAGGTTCTCTGATATTTCTTAACCAAATGAGGGGTCTGTTGTTACGGGCCAAAAAAGACTTACGTTACGGCGCCAAATTTTTGTTACGGTCCAAACGCGCTTTCCTGGACCCGCAAACAAAAAAAGATGGTAAAGGCCAGCGGCTTGCTCAGAGGAGTAGGGGGGAGTTCGCTAAAAATCGCTTATCGAGAAAATGCTTCAAGTTGTGTACAGGGCGAGTCAGAATAAGTGGGCGCCACCTTCCAAAATCCAGCTGGTTTTGTAGGTCCTCGCGGAAGGTCGAGAAACTAGCAGCTCACGTGTATGGAACCTACCTTTACTTGTGCCTCCTCCTATATATTTAAAGCTTGCAAATTTCTTACAACAGGTTCAAAAGACACAATAAGAGACAATAAACTTTAAAACACATATAATAAAATAAAT
>JABXWE010022379.1:0-37761 GCA_014611495.1 Limonius californicus
AAGAAGTTCCTGAATCTTTCAAAAAGAATGAAACGTTTTTAAAATAATTTCTTAGTTGATCAGATGTAATTTAAAAAAGATTGCATGATTAAATTGTGTTTTTTTTTATGAAAAGTTGATATCAATAGAAATTATCTTCCTTTTAGAAAAATACATTGTTAAACAAAACAAACTAATTTTTCACTTTTTCTTCTGGGGTATTAGTGATGATTAATTTATATTGAATCAGTATGTATGTAGATATACAAGCGTTCGTCAGGCTAGTAATTTGCTGAATTTGCTTTTACGGATACGTTTTTTAAGTTAGAAAGAATCAAATCTAAAACATTACGCTTTCTCAAGAGTAAGGCCTTTGGTCTATAGAATGAAGGGAAAAAAAGGTTTTATGGTCTGATACGGGACCAGAACAGGCACATATCACTACACTTATGTTTTATGTTACGATGCTGGTTAAAGGGGCCAATGCGTTCTTTTATTTGTCATATTCTTGAGTTACGAGAGGTATAAAAATAAATATTTGCCCTAATAATCGTAATTGTTTTGTGGGTTCGTATTTCAGGATCTACAAAATATTTTTGTAATATTGACAACCACAAATTATTATTTAATTTTATAGGATCAGCTAATTCGCATTGACCATTTTAATCCGTGACTACTAATTAATAATAATTAAGAACTGATTAACAGAAACACGTATAAGCCGAACAACGAATCAAGAACGCATAATTTTTATTAGAATTGGATAAATCGTTGCAGACCAACTCGTCGCGGGCTGATTTACCCTGGAAAATTATAATACAATGTTCAAATCAACACGATTTTCTTAAAAGTGGTAGTATATTGTCTTCTAGTTAATACAAATAAATGCATTTATAAAAACACCCAATCGTGAATTGGAAATTTATTGTAGATTACGTTCTAGGAAAATGTATAAAGACCGCTATCACGATATATGTATTGTGAGAGTATATAGGGAGAGTCTCCTAGGGTGAATCAGCTTGATATCTCAGTTATTCAAATTTAGTTATAATGAGAACTAAGAAAAACATTCGGGAATCGAAAACTTATCTGTTAGTCTATTTAGTTCCATTACGTTACTAGATTTTTACATATAAAAGTGATAGTTTAGGAATAAGATGTTTAATTATTTAAAAATTGATTGATGCTGAATAAGATAAACCCCAATGGCTATAATAACATTTAGTACCAATAAATTACCAATTTTTAAGTTATACTTTAAAATAAATGGATTTTTAAAATTAGGGTGTTAAAGAGAACTATATATTAGTCCAATGCCAATACATGCATTTTGGAATGATAATTTATATTCCCAATTTCTAAAAATGGTTGAATGCAGATGGAAAAGTTAGAATCACTATGTAGCGTTATTTACTAAATTTTGTCGTATATTATTTATATATATATATATATACGAATTTCCTACGGCTGTCGCCTATTGCCATTCATTGTCACGCATGTTTCTAGTTCTCATTGCTTCTTCTACGTTATCTTTCCATCTGGTTCGGGGTCTTTCTCTCTTCTGCTTTTGCCAAGGTATCCATTCATACACTCTTTGAAGCCCTCGCATATCTGCCATTCTCTTTAAGTGCCCATACCACAACAACTGTTTTCTTTCTACGGTGTCCGTGATCGAGTAGTCTATGTTCATGCGTTCCCGTATTTCCTCGTTACGTATTCTTTCAATTATAGAAACTCGGCAACTTCTTCTCCAAAAATCCATCTCCATGGCTCTTATTTTCTTTTGATGTATTTTGTTCATCGTCCATACCTCTGAGCCGTAAGTTGTCACATTTTCTGTTATTGTTTTGAATATTGTTCTGTTTGTGTTTTTTGTTATCTCATCGCTCCACAGAGTAGAGTTTATAAATTGGATTGTCCGCCTCCCTTGTGCATTTTTTTTTCAATATTTCTTTATCTTTAATCCTTTCATTGGTAACTGTCACCCCTAAATACTTATATTTAGCGCAACTTTCTATTACTCTGTATTCTGTTTCAAGATCTAGTCCTCGTCCTCCTATTACCATATATTTGGTTTTGTTCATGTTCGCTTCTAGTCCGCATACTGCATACTCTTCGATCAACTTTCTAATCGTGTACTCGGCATCCTCTTCATCACCCGCTATAATGACTTGATCATCAGCAAACAAAAGTGTATATAAATTATTGTCTCCTATTGGTAGTCCCATCCCTCTGCATTTTCGCTTCCAGTTGTATAAAGTTTTATTCAGGTATATTTTAAACAATGTTGGTGACATGGGACACCCCTGACGTAATCCTTTCGAACAATGAAACTCTTGTGATAAGGAGTTGCCTATTTTAACTCTGCTTACGTTGTTTTTGTATATTTGTTTGATAGCATTAATATATATTTCACTGATACCACTGTCATGTAGTGTTTCCCATAATTTATTGATGGGGACGCTGTCATATGCTTTTTTTACATCTATGAAGACCAAATGCAATTGTCTGTTATGTGTCATTGATTTTTCTGCCAATTGAGCTAAGCAAAATATATTATCAGTGCAGGATCTGCCTGCTCTGAAGCCGCTCTGTTCTTCTTCTTCTTCTACTTCAGTTTCTATTCTCGATTTAATGATTCGTCCGTACAACCGTCCTATAGCACATGTTACACTAATCCCTCTGTAATTGGTACATTCTGATTTATTTCCGTTCTTATATATTGAATTTATGTAAGGTGTTCTCCATTCTTATAGGAATTTCGTCACCTTGCAGACATTTATTAAAGATATTCTTTATTACTTATAATACAATGCTTGGGGAATGCTTGACAAGTTCAATAAGACAGCCTCCAGCACCAGGAGATCTTCTATGCTTCATACCTTGCTGCTTGAATTTCTTTTATGGTTATTTCTTGGTATTCCTCATTATTAATATCTGTTGTGCTATATTGTACACTTTTATATTCGTGTCTGTTCTCTGACAACAATTGTTGATAGTAAAGTTTCCATTTATTTAAAGTAATCAGTTGCGTTTTATTATTTTCATTGGTCCTTAGCGTCTTAATTACTCCCCAGGCTTCACTTGAGCGCGTGCTTCCCATTAATCGGTCGATTTCAGCACGCTTGTCTTGCCACATTAAATTCTTTTGTCTCGAAACTTCTCGCTTAACTTCTCTATTACTTCTTGCGTATTGTTTTCTATCTTCTGGGTCTTTCGTTACCAACCATTTTTCATACAACTTTTCGTCTCCTCTACTAGATCTTTTACATGTGTATTCCACCAACTATCTGATTTTTTATTGTTCGACTGTATTCTCTCTCCTAAAGATTCTTTAGCTGCTTTCATCAGTTGTTTTAAATCATTGTACAGAAATTTGGCACCACCATCTAAATTTTTATTTACGTATGCCGCTAATCTTATTCTATATAAGAATTGAATTGATTCATCGCAGTGTTTGTCTGTATTAAATTTTGGCGACAGTGTTTTCTCTTGTACTTCAGCTTTTTTATGCATTGAATTGTTTATTGCGTACTTGAAGTATACTTTAGCTCTTATCATAAAGTGGTCTGATCCACACTCCGCCCCTCTTTGTGCCTTTACATCGATAACTTTAATACTAGACTTTTGTTTTACTAATATGTAGTCTATGATGGATTCCAATCGTCTAGTTGTTTGCGTCCACGAAATTTGGTGTATTCTTTTGTGCTTGAAAAAAAAAACACAATAGTCCAGTATTATTTACGTATTACAAAAAATACTATTTTATTAGAAATTATGTTTATATTAAACTAAATAACGCCTATCTAGACAACGTTTTTAGTTTTATATAGATTTACCTAATATAGACATTTTGGCCGAGCAATTAAATTGTGCAATTTAGTGCTACTTTATACGTTCGAGAGAAACAAATTATATGTAACGGTATTTCGCACTGTACTAATCTTGCGTGCGGCGAGTCGGTCGCGGCCACTTGTCTTAAATTTAGTTTTTATTTATTATTTTATTCATCGCATCGTACATACTTCGTGAATTTATTAGAGAATTATTATATTATTTGCTAGTATTTACACTTAGAAATTCTAATATCATGCAACCTTTTTACCTCAACATTTTATTTAATAAGTCAGAATGTTTCATTAGTTTTGTAAGTAGCGCTATAACGTAGCAGTATAAACCCACGCTTGCATTTCTACTTCGTTTTCATTTGCTATTGCAGCCTGTAATCTACATTAGCTTAGTGATTTATTTGTTCAAAAGGAAGTGACACATGATTTGTGATGTCACATTTCGAAGAAGATGAATACACTATATTAAACGTTGCAGTTGGTGTTGGACAGTCTTTGCAGTTTGTTTTTATCGTTGTTGAATACATTCCTGTTTTCCTGCATTCCTGTTTTATATGCTAAGTAGCGTTTAAGTAAATGTGGTCACTTTTGTATTTTACTGTCTGCATTTCAGTATCCGTAACCCACTGCTTTGCAGATTTTGCTGGACTAATCAGGTTTTTATTACTGCTGCCAACAAAATTAGGCCAAAACGAAAATCTAAAAGTTTTGCAAGAATCAGTAGTATGTGATTTTTCAATCATACACTTGAAGGCACCATGTGTAATCATAATTATGTATGAAGTGCGCCAACGTTTTACAAAGTCGGCAATAACTAATTTGCTTTTGATAGTATAAAGCATTCACAATCAGATATCAGCTGAAAACCTTGTCGATAACATTTTTTCTTTATTCTTTAGACGTGTTTTTGAGAGACATGGAAGTTGCCTGTATAGTTTTCCGATAGGAGTTCCTATACCATTACCTGTCTTTGATGTACCAGCAAGTCTGTTTAAGGCTGAACAAAAATAGATCGTGCACGATGTGCGCTTTGCCCTGGGCAACTGTAATGCAAGGAAATGTGTCTGCTAAAGGGTAAGTTTATGCAGCTGTAACTCTTGCTATAAACATGAAATTGCCACCGAGAAATGGAAAATGTGGCTGTGATATATATGATGACTCATCCAATATCTAGATGTACTTTCTGTTGTAGCAAACGTTTTATGAAACTAACTACTGAAGTCAATGCACGACTTAGATAACATACTTCTAAATCCTTTTCAGTTGCATATATATTATAACCTTTACAAATCCAACAAATTATTATTTAATCGTATACTTTTGTAGTAGCTTCATCATTTTTTATTATTAATTACATACCTTGTAGGTATATTCGGGTAAAAATAATTGTTTCATACGTATAAGACGGCACAGTATCAATAAACACATTGATTTTTTATCCTTCTGTTAAGAAAATTAATTAAAATGTTTGGAGTAAAAGAGCAGTGTAGCCAGGCTGCCAAAGCAAATGTTACTGTTACAGATTTATGGGGCGGGCGTAAACTGAAGCGGCGTAAATCGAGCCCTCATGGTACATAAAATTATAAAATACATCTATGTCATTCTTAGTCGCATTGAAAATTTTTGCATTTTAGTATAAAAAGCTACATCCAGACATCTACATAGATTTTCTTATGCAGGATTAAGGAAAATTATATTTTTTAAAATTGTCATCCCCACAATACTGTTGAGCATACACACGATACTATTGTTATTTCTTATAGTTGTATTGGTTATTATCGGGAGTCGCTAAAAGGCTGAAATAATTTTTATATTTACAATCAAACAAGAGTTATAAAATTATCATAACTTTAGGACGCATCGGTTTAAAACTAAAATAAAAATAACTGATGTTATAAATATTACTTTAATTTGAACTTTCATTCATTTAATGTTTCATACTGGTTTGCCTTATCTTAACTAACGTTTTTCAATTTAATTGCGTTATAATAATCAATGCAGTATCAGTTAAATTATTGTATTACTTTTTCCTCTTCTTATTCTTTTTCAGTCCGTTAAGGTCATCTACTGTTGGACAAAGACCTTTCCCAAGTGCACTTCCCCATATTTTGGCCTTCCGGTGCCCATTTGTTCCTCGTTATTTTTAACATATCGTCCTTCTATAGCGTTTTAAGTTTTCCGACACTTCGTCATCCAGTACGGGGACTCTATTTTACTATGATTATAGTCGCCCTAGTGTTTTGATTTCTCATAAAATGTTTCGCTCAACGCCATTTAATTTTCACTATTTTCTAAACAACATCCGTAACCTTTGTCTGCTTTGGCGAAACAACCGTTTACAATAATTATTAACGATTATATATATTATATATATGAAGCTTTCATGGGCCTTAGAGGCCCATCGTGTTTTTGGTGTGAGACAAGGCTAGGTTAGTTTGTGCGATGCACAACAGGGCCCGACTCTGCGAGTTACCGTGTTGGTGCGCAACCAAGCTTAACCTGCTTTGTGTGTGAATGATTTTGTTTATGGTCTTGTTACTCCTCTAATGCGACCGTAATTCGAGGAGTGCCATTAATTTGATCCCCAATGGCAAATGGAGACCGGGGCCCAGTACCGACCACTAAGGGAATTAGATAAATTTCCGACCCCGGGGAGATTCGAACCGAGAAGCGTTTGGACTATTACATCCAAACCTTGGCTTTCTACCACTGAGTCATCCCCGCCCTAATTATTAGCTATAATACAGTTTAATTGTTAACCAAAATCTATTCGGAACATTTGGAAATATGTACTTATTTTCTATGCATATAAAATCTCCCATGGAAAACCATGTACAGTTATATTTTAAGTGTAAGAAGTTAAACGATATTTATCATTATTTTTTGAATTTACCTTCTTATAGTAATAAGTTTTATATACAACACAAAGGTGTCCTATTGATCAACAGTCACCTTACCACTCGGGCAGACGAAATTAGTTAATATAGCTGTAAAAATAAATTGTACAGACCAGAGGTAAAATTAAAACTAAGTCACCATGGACATTATGTTACTCCATCCCTGGACGCACGGTATAAAGTCAACTGACGTCACCATCAATAAACAGGCATTCTTGGTCACATGATATAATTAATTGGTTGGGTAACTTTAACAGCTAATAATAACTATGAAAATGGTCTTATTTTGTTATTAAAAGTGTCGTTTGATCAAAGTTTGTAATCCATTTGCGCCAGTATTTAGCAATTTAAACTTGTTTGCAAATTTGTTATTGCAGGGGGCTGTGGAAAAAATCGTTGTAGATTGAGTCACGGTGTAACATATGCCAGTTAATAAACTTAGGTTATATGAGCATACGAAAAGTTACATTTTATGTCAGTTTCCAACTACTAAACACCGTGACGTGCTAGCAAGTAGCATGTTTCGAACGTTAAGGCTAGACAACACCCTTAATTTTGAAGAAAAATATTTCTCTCCTAACACTTAATTTGTGGTGAAAAGAATGGTATTTTTCTTCTCCATCGAATTTGGTCTATTTAGTGTCCGCGTTGATGCCTTCGTTGAGGCGTACTTAGCTAACAGCATTGCGTGGAGGAGGAGTTGACCCGCAGTTTGGATAGCGGCGATTCTCTGGAATACGTCGTTCAAGAAGCTGTTCATGAAAAATCTTTCCAATTGCAAAATTTATGTGATTACACGAATTGTTGAAACCATTCTCTATGGTTTTCTCTTTTTATGTTTTTAAAGATATTATTTAGTAAAATTTTCTAACAGATGTATCTCATACCATTTTTAACCTCGTCAAACTAAGACTAAGATTAACTAAGTTAACTACAGACGCGGAGTATGGCCGACTACGCAGCACGTATTTGTTATTGTTTCTACCACCACTAAATTTTTTAACGTTGCCTTTATCACTGGCTTCCTAATTATTAGTCCTCTACATCCTGTCAAAGTGGTGAAATTGTAGAATTTTTCTAGTTCGACTTATTGGTAGTGCGAAGTTTAACATGCGTTCATACTCCATGACTAGATCGTGATACTTTTGTGATTTTGGAGTCAAATTTTAATGCATATTGTTTATTATTACCTATATTACAATATGTATATAAAAATATATTCAGTGTATTATATTGAAAAGACAACTGTTTGAGTTTTTATGGCAATATTATCTACACGTGTTGCAAATCCAGAGAAGAAGCAAGTTTCCTTCTCGTTCTAGCTTTATAAGTTCTACAAGGTGTGTTCAATCTTTGTTTTATAAAAAATGTGTTCACCAATTTAATTACAAATTATTACCGCCACAGCTAGCTGCTGATTGAAGATGTCTTCCACAGCTATCCGTACTTCTGCGTTAGACTCACAATGGCAACGTTTTAAGGCCTTTTTCAGCTGTTCAAAAATATGGAAATCTGAAAGCGATAGATCCGGACTATAGGGTGGATGTTCTAAAGCTTTCCATTTCTTTCGTTGAAGACTTTCTTTCACCACATTAGCAACATGAGGCCTGGCATTGTCGTGCAGAAAAATGACTCCACGCGTAAGTTTTCCTGGACGTTTCCGTCTTATAACTTGATGAAGCTTGCTCAAAGTTTCATTTTACAGATTAGCATTGACATTTACTCCAGGTTCCTTAAACTCTATCAACAAGAGTCCTTCAACGTATAAAAAAAATGTTAACATCACCTTGCCTGCAGGAGGTTGTGCTTTAAACTTCTTCAGAGGTGGTGAACTTGAATGATTCCACTGCATCGACGATAACTTACTGAATGGCTCGTAGTAATAGCACCAAGTTTCGTCACCAGCAACTATTGACAGAAGAAAGTTATCACCATTTTGCCTATAGTGTGTGAGGTGCTAAGCCCATTCGCAAGCATTGTTGTGCATTAGACAAGAGAGGAATCCATTGCGAACTAACTTTGCTGTAACCCAGATTACGAACAATACTATGGACAGATCCTACATTCGCACCAATAATTTCTGAAATATCTCTAATTGAAATTCGACGATTTTCTCCAATAAGGCCTTCCACACATGCCATATTTTTTTTCTGTTAATGCAGTACACAGTACACCTGGTCGCGGTTCATCCATAGTTCCCTTTTTCCATTCTTCCATTTTTGGCACCATTCCTTCACAGTTGGGCACGCTATACATGCATTTCCCTACACTACTTGTATTCGCGTATGAAACTACAATGGCTGCACACCCTCAGCATATAAAAATTGTAAGACAGCACGCTGATCAAACTTGGACAAACAAACATTCAACAAAAAACGCCATTTCAACATCGCAGTTTTAGAAGTCACAATCAAATTCAAACGCCAGAAACGTATTAATGTGTTGCTTACAAACACTACTAACATTAACAACCGTCATTTGAATTATTGCATTTGTTTTCAAGGCTAAGTTGATCAAAGATGGGTTTCAGTTGAACAAGCGTAGTATTTACCTAAATGTGTAATATTTTCTAATAAACATTTGTAATACATGTTCTATCTTCTATCTAGATACAAATTAATGCAATATCGGCAGTTTAACTATGTGTTAATACTTTGTTTAAGAAGGAGTCAGAAAGATTCCATGTCGGTATTACTGTTAAAAAACTGGGTGTCAGTAGTTAAGGGTGAAGGAGCAGTGCAGAAGGCTACCGGAAAAGAGCTAGGAGGCCATGAATTAGACCATAATTCTATAAAAATCAATGGGAGATCTAAAACAAAGGATACATTTAGCGTTTTCCAAAATTTTGCATAAGTTATACTGAACCTAAAACACATTCAAGGTCAATTACTTGTACAAATTTCTACACATTAATGTTATAATCTAAGAAGGTTAAAGAAGAATTTTAAATGTTTGTGAATTTAACTACCAACTTAGGAATCCGAAATTTTCAAAACTTTGTGGAAGACGTCGACGTAGAATTTCCGCAATCGATAAAAGACAATTTGAAGAAAACCTAAGGGCGGTTTGCGATAAACAAAACGACCCATCCAACGTAATTGTGTTTTACTGCCCGTAAATAATGTTTCAAGCGCAAGAAATGCGTCTGTGATTTGTTTTTTAATACAATTTTTATTTATTTTGTAAATACAATATTTACTGTACTAAAAAGCAAAATGTAATATCTTTCAATTACGTATACCATTTTCAATTTCGTGAGTTTATTGTCATTTTCCAAAATATACAGGACACAGTCAACAGCAATACTAAGTTGATTGTTACTAGTAGTTTAAGTTATGAAGGTCCGAAATAAAAAAGTATATGTAAAAGTTTTGTGCTGTTTAGAGATTACTGGAGATTCGAATTATTATTCTAGTTATCGAAGTTGAGGTAATGTAACTCCAATGATTGTAAAATACATGCCTCGTTTTTAATACTAGTTAATTTCCTATTCAAAACGCTGCACATGAATAATTTTAGTAACTTTTTAATCAATAAATAAATACATCATAACCAAGGGTTTTAATAATGATAACTGTTTTGATTTTGTAGCAATCAAAATGATTAACGGATTATGCGATACTCATTAATCTTGCCAGATTCGTCTTTTTAAATTCTTCAGTAACTTGGAATCTAAAATACAAATAATTATTTTCTCATTGTAATAAAACGGAAAAGGATCCTTAACCCTCCCTTCCGACATATTTTCGCACTCAGTAGATACGCACTTGTAGATACATAGGTAGGTAATAGGAAGGAGAAATAGTTTTTCCTGAATTTGTTGTCTATATACCTTCTATGCAGGTATTTGTTGATGTCAATAATAAGGTTGTTGTCTCTAAACCAAGCATACCAGTCTCCTAAGATGTAGGTAATATTTCATTAAATATACGTTTTGTATGGGTTTTAAATTATATCGTTTGAAAAATTACTTTCTGGGGTTATTTTTCTGATCGATTTTGTTGGCGTGTCCTGGTTTAATTATCTAACATTATCAATCACTTTTAATATCAATATTTTGGTGTAATATTGTTTCTTGACTATACTTCAAAATGCGCTAAAATCACTGATCATAGCATACTGGCAACTAAAATATTATAGATAATGTGTTTTCTTCTTCTTCTGTTTTACATTCATTTCGACGTTTTTAGATTGTTCGTTCTCGAAGTTATTATAGCTTCCATTTGCTTACTTATCGCATTTTCTAAAATATCTTTCAAAAACCACTATTGTTTCTTTATTTCCTTATTTGATACGCCAAACTTTCACAATCTGTAAGATTTAATGGCAGATAAACAATTCTGCTCTTCGGCATCCCAGCTAGTTGTACATGTCACGGTGTACTCAAACTGATTTTGGCGTTATATTAAGCGATGGTAGTAGGAAACAAACTGAAAAATTTCACTAAATTATATTCAAATATATTATAAGCGTAGGTTGAATTTGGTGTATTTGTCACTACCTTGAGAAGCTTCTTCATAATTTTTTTAACTGACGATAAATTATAAATTATAAACAATCATTGATTATTCTGTTAATCGATAATACGATTATGCGTTCATCTATTAAGCGACTAATTGATCTAATTAATTGTTTTTGTAATGGATTTTCGATTATCTATTGATCGTCACCACCATAAGTACACAGAGTGTGTATAATTCAACGAATAAGCAACACGTGGCGATGTTCTTCGAAAATCCTAATACCAAAATATTGTGCTAAAATGCTTCTTGCGTTTGCACGAAGTCTCCAAAGATTGGACATCCGATCTTTTACTATGCGTTATTAATCGATATCTGTTGATAGAAAAAGCTGCATTTAAAAAGAAGAGAAAAACTGTGAATATTATTTTTCCGTAGTTGTGGTCTTTTTGTCTCAAAAGTTGTATTTAACAATTCTTTATTAATTTATTTTCATAAAAAATATATTTTGCAACATTGTAAAACAATAAGTAGTTAGTATAAGTATAGTTAAACTATGACACTACAAAACCAAATTATTACAATTTGCTTGTTGCTATTTTTGTATTATCTCTGATTATTTGTATAGTCCTTGTGTTTCTGTGTTATCTTATTCGTTCACTTATAATGAACTTTACGTTCAATGGGTATACCGATATGTGCATGGTATACGTTTTCTGTAATAGAAATTCTAACGTGGCAGAACAACTGGAGGCATCCTAGAGGAAAGGCTGGACCACGTCTTCATGAAACGGGTTTGTTTGTGGAAAGAAATGCGAACACTGGTCAACCAAGGCAAATGCGCACAATAGAACTGGAAGAGCAAATATATCACGCAACACCCGAAGATCCCCCCGTGAGTATCCGGCAATTAACTGCAACATTAAATACCCCTAGCACTAAGACCCGTACATTTGGTTCTACGACAAAAGTTTCGTAACAATGCTGACTTAAGACGTATTCTTTGGAGCGATGAATGCGTGTTTACCAAAGATGGCGTGTTTAATATGCATAATAGGTACTCACTATTGGGCAAACTAAAACCGACGTGAATTTCGTGAATATGGTAACAAAAAAAAATTTTCCGTTAGTGTAAGGCTGGACATAATAAACCACATGGTTTTTGGAACAATTTACCTACCAAAACGTATAATGCCGCACCTGAATGTTATGGAACAAGTTATTGATGAGATTCCGTTGAACATACTACCTAATATGATATATATGCATAACATATATACATACATACATAACACACATTGGTTCGAGAAAAATTTCCCAAACAGATGGACTGGTCGCAGCGGTCCCACTTTACGGTCCGCGAGATCACCCGATCTCAATCCTTTAGACTTCTTTGTTTAGGGATTTATTAAAGACTAAGTTTATGCTACGCCTCCATCAAACGTTGACGAAGTTAGAAACAGAATTAGCGCGGTAGTATTAGAAATTACACCAGAAATACTGGAGCCAGTAATGCAAGCGATACCACGAAGATTGGAACAATGTTGACAGGTCGACGGTTTTCAATTCCAACTATTTGGGTGCAATGTTGCCAAATGTATATTTTATCTAAATGGTTGTCACGCCTATTTTAATTTTTGAAAAATAAATTGATGAAGTGTAGAAACACTCTCGATGCTACGCTACTGCTCAGATAAAAAATTAATAACTTGACAATGTTAGTATCCCGGAAAACCCAATCGAAGAAGGAGTGGATTCTAAACAAATAAATAATGGGCGCCACTCACTTATAATTTACTAACATCGTCCGAGGTGTAAGATGGGAAGTCGAACCCTCCGGATGGCTAATCACCTACCTTCTCTCGTATCTCTCCTTAGGTAAACTTAGTTCTTTATAATCGTCGATAAAGAAAAGACAAGTTGCAAGTAATTTCGTTTAATTTCTAATTAACTCAACCCCACAAGTATAATTCAAAAAAACCAGTCCCAATTTTACTTAATAAAGAAATATATATATAATTACTTTCGGGTGAAACTCAAACAACTGAAGGACTATGATTGCGCTTATCGGATCATCATAATATTAAGGTTCTAGCGCAAAATAAGGTTCCGACCATAAATAGAAAAATTCAACCTGAATACACATGCAAACGCAATGCCGTCCCACTATCGGAGCACCCTATACATAGACACGTAAAATTGTTCCCCAATACAATATCTTGGTTAATATAATAATAATTAAGGTCTATCTATACTTAATTATTCCCCAACATTACAAATCCCGGACACAATCAAGTTAACGACATGGTTTATATGTGAAAATAATGCAATCATAAATAACAAAAGTCACGTACTCAAAAATATTAACGTGAAATAATATTATATTCACTTCCCTGTTGCAACTGTAACGCCTATCTCTGCGAGCAGGTTTGATCGTGGTTATCACCAGAGCCAGCGTTTGAATGGGTCGAGGAAACACCCATTCCCAAAGTTCTCGGCGATGTTTGCGTGCTTAGTTGACCTTATCAACGGAGTCCCCAACCAAGCGTATCTTGCCTAAATTAAATTACAGCGAATATTAGCATTGAAGTTTGGAAAAATTTAAGACTGAACAATCTTTCTATTAATAAATAACCCACCAGTCGATGGAAAACTGGCCACCAAAAATCTGTTTCACCGGAATAATCTCTATATTGGAATACTAATTTCTGGAGTTTTTTGACTTCCTCTAAACTAGGACCCAACTCCTGTGCCGTGAAGTTTTAAATCGGAAAACTAATTTCTAAATCGATAACTATTTCCTAAAACTCTCACTCACTTGGCACGTATATGGCCGACCAACCGTCAATACTCAAGTCTTCGTTCCTGGATTTGTCGTTCTATAATTTTTCGGTTTCCCCCTCAATTTTCCGAAATTCCAAAACTATGCGCATAAGTCGACCGTGTCTTTCGAAATGGAAAATGCAAAACGGGTTGCTTTCAACCAGGCGCGGAATTCGTTACATGGTCCACGAGAACACAGGAAGCATGGTGCAACATTTTAGTATTAAGATTATCGACTAAGAATTTGATGAAGAACATCGACACGTGTAGCTTTTTTGGATATTTATACAGACCCTATATTACTACAAGGTGTATGAAGTAAAATCCGGCAGATTGGATAACGGCGTCGCATCTAGTAATACTTCTTCAAAGTTACAAGGCGTTAACCTAAATTTTAAAGTAACACTTAACGTTGTAGCAAAGACTGTCTATAATCCTTGGTTGTACCCATCATTGCTAGCGCAAATGTTACAACAGGATAATATTTGCAGTCGTTGTAACGTAGTAGTGACGGTTGCACAGTCTGAGTACACCGAATTAACAAATACTTGGGTGTCGGGGGCTTAATATCTTAGCTAGATGTCATTTTGGTTCTCACTGTATCTGAAAACATAAACAAATGACAGAAAAAATTTTATTATAGTGTTTCATCAGTTTGAAAATGTATGTACATAATAATGTAGTGAAGAAGTTATCATTTTTACTTTTCAATTCAAAAATAATGCGGTAAATCTTTTGACATCTTCCTTTAAAATCGGTTAGCGTTATCGGGTTGTAATAATTTAAAAAGTTTGTACATGGTATGCAACCGTGCCGGGATTTCTGCGTGATCATTGCAATATTAGTAACTACGGTTGTAATATTCCACGGTAATAGTAAACTTAATGCTGTAGTCGTGCACTCGGTGGAATAATAATTGTCAGTTTAAATAAGAAAATTTCAGTACGCAAACGTGTTGTTATCCACGTGACGCAAATAATCCGGCGCACAGAGACACGCACACGTCTTACACACGCACGCAGGCTTTATACATGGCAGGACACCAACAAACTTTTAAACGCAATTGTCACACGCAATGGGAGCCGAAACAGTTCTCCAGCTGTTACTTGGCAAGGAAACACTTATCTTAATTAGTAGTGTATTTTGTTTGGCCTGTTGCAACAGCCAGCAGCTTAGATAATTATTATCTATATATGCAGCGTAAGGTGAAATGTGATAGGATAATGGTAGGGTTAAATTAGAGTCTATTTTGCGTGTTTAGGTTTTGTGGTTACATTTTTAATAACTTTAATCGAAATATTTTGTTGTGCGCATTTTAGCATATCTCGAAGATACATAATTTATAATTGTTTTTCATGTTATACTTATACTACCGGTGGAAAATATTTAAGGCCTTAGTATGACACACAAAATATATCTGGTCAAAACGCAGCCAGATAACTCATGTGGTAATGTATGGTGAGTGGGAATTATTTATAGCCGTTAAAGTGGTGGCAACTCAGTTACTAATTTATAGGCAGAAAGTGGTAATTTATATGATTGTCCTTGTTCGCACTTGCAGGATATCGCGTGTTTACATCGTTTTTAATGTTTCCGTCCGTTTTGGGAGTCGTTTTAACGCTCTAAATTTGTTAATAGTTTCTGTAAACAGCAAATGATCTTCCTAATTTTGGGAAAACTATCTCCCTAACCTGAACTGCCTGTTCAACAAACACTACCAAACTTTTCTTGCAGTATTTGCTTCGCAGTGTAATCTCTTCTTCAACTAATGTATTACAGTGATTTGTGCCTCAGTTAGTTTGTACTTTTTAATTGTTTAGTTGCAGTGGTTGGTTAGTTCTTTTTTGCTGACTCCTTATTCTCTTACCAAGTAGCTTTATAATAGTTCAGATAAATAATTGCTAGTATTATTAAATGTATGAACATATTTGCATAAAGTTAGTTTACCCTATCTGGGTACTACAATATTATTGTTGAATAAACCCCAAATATCTTACAATTCTTCTCTTTCCCATCAAATATTTAATTCTAAATTTTATAGATTACGTCAACTGCAACATCTATAGAAGCGATTATGAACATGTTAATAAATAATTTCATAAACCAAACTTAATTACATTTTGCGAAAACTACACTTGTAAAGCCTCCTGGCACTGCAATGTAACAACATTTGCTGTAAATTAGAATTTTTGTATTTATTTATTAATTACAATCTAGATTAGATGATATTCAGAAATTAACGTAAATATTCATGCTTAAATTAGTTCGCTGCAACTTTTTAAAATTTCGTAGAATTTTGATTGGTTCTGCGGAAAATACACTTGTGAAAGTAACCACTACTGTCGTTTATTAGATCTGGAAAACCCATATAATAAAACTACATTATATTTGCTCAAAATAGCATTTTCAACAAACATTGCAACGTTATGCATACTTTTTGAGGCGATCAGCTCGTTAGACTTCAACGCTGAAGGTATGAGTCTCAATTCGCAGTAGCGGAACATCACATTTTCAACCGACGTCCCCGCTCGGAAGGCAATGGCAAACTAGCAAGCTATTCTGATTAGTAAATCTTCTCTGGAATAGAAATGTTTGCACTTCCAGTGGTTCGTGGCCTATGTTGAGCTGTAGGTCCTCTATGTTTGTGGTATTTTAGAACGCGCTACACAGTCATAGGAGAGAAGATTGCTACGCTTAGTAAGAGACTCGCACTCGAAGAAGAAGAAGAAGATAAATAATTTATCACTTTGTTAGCATTTGCATCAGTTTTATATAAACATTTAAAATTGTGCATCAGGTTTTCCAAGAACGTTAAATTTTCTCTCATTCATTTTATTAGTAGCAAAATAACACTTAAACGTTTTGAGACGTAGCTTTTTCAACCAATACTGTAAAAATAGTAATACTACGTAATTGAAATTATAAATTTATTTATATGCAACTGACTTAAATATAGTGAGGTACGTTTGTAGTTGTGTTTCTTTGAAAGTGCTTTATACTGTGAAACAGTAAAAATAAAATGATAAACTATGTGTATCAGCTGCTGCATTTAATTCAGTAACAATTCCTGACGTTCGTGATAATTTTTCTTGCTATTTAACGCAGTATTAAAAGAGAATGCATGACAGTTTTTAAATATAGTACATCCAACTCACGTGGAAAAACAGAAGTATGTATTTAAATTTATAAACCTTCAACACCTGAATTAATTATATTAATATTAATATTAATTCCTAATATAGATTTTTTAAACATAATGATACCGATAGCTTTGTAGTTCTACGAATGTGCGTGGTGATGAACAGCCTTATGTTATAGACTACCTACCTATGCGTGGAGAGAAAATAATGGAGTTTAATGTCTGCACGCATCCAATGTGATAAACATAGGCATATGGTGCAGCGCAAAATTCTAGCTATTATACTGTACTTAACAAGTAGTAATAGTAAAAAATAAACGCCTAGAACTAAGAACGAATAATGAGAAAAGCAATCATTTAAAACAAGATTGCTTATACGAGGCTTATTCGGAAAATATGTGCCATTTAAATTTTCCCGCCAAATTTGGTACATTGCGGGGTTGCTTCAGAGATTTATTGGCCAGGTACACGTCACTTTACCGTAGTTGTCATGGTATTTCATAATAATAACATACAAAAATAAACACTACGATTGAAGACATCACTCAGTGTTTCGTACCCTTCACGCAAGAAACGAAAACCCTACTGAAATTGTTCCTCAAATATGCGAGGTTTAAGGTCCAGGCATCATGAGTGAAGGGTACACACTGACGTAGGAATATTAGAAACGGCACGATGAGGAACGAAGTGGGAGATCTGTTGTCAACGACAATCATGTGGTAAAAGTAAACAAGGAAAATTCTGAAGGTCACCGTATTACGATTTCGGATATGGCCGCCGTTTTCCTCAAATTTCAGGGATGGTACTATACGAAATTGTCGCGAACAGGCGTTGAGCGAGGAGCCAAAGATGTTGACGGATCTTCACAAAACTAGAAAATGGCCCCTACACTGACCTTCGTGCATCGCTACGAAATCACAGGGATGAGTACTCGAATCACATTATGACTGGAAACAAGACTTAAATCTCGTACACAAATGTGGAAACCAAGCAACAATGATGCAGTGGAAGCTTATGAGTTCCACCAAAGTCAACACGTTCAAGCAAATGTTCGAGAACAGACAGCTTATGGGTTCAATTTTTGGGATGAAAATGTGTCTTGATGTTTGATTTTCTAAAACGTAATACGACCATTATTGCAGACCTGTGTGATAAGACCCTAGATAAGCTGCTAAGAGCGATTCAGACTAAGAGGCGAAGATTGCTGACCTCTGGAGTCGCGCCTTTGCACGTTAACTCTCCATCATCTAACTATTAGTGCTAGTGCTTATTTTTTCATATTTTCAGTATTTGTAAGCGCTATCCATTAGATACTTAGACCTTAAAAGTTTGTACGATATGCATGATATACGATTGCTATCCTGTGTGATCTGTAATATACAAATATCAATATTACTTTAAGTGGTTGGTTTACAAAACAGCTGTATCCAAGTCTGACAAAATGCGAAAGTGACAAAAAATCCATTATAACTGTTGCAAATCTGTACTGATCAAAACTGCAATAATATAAAACTGTCATAAGTAGTGTTTAAATGACCAATGTTAAAGTAATTGCTTAATTCTGACAGTATGCAGAAAGCAAGTACTTAATTTGTGAAAGAACAGGGTTAGTCGGTTTTATTTAAGTTAACTCAATGTTCACGCCAATAAGAACTAACTATGGAAATAAAAGGGAATCTAAAAGACTATCTAATCGAAATACCACAAGAGCCTGATTTATACTCATTTAAGCTATTGTAAAAATTTAAGAGGTATATTTTTTTGATTTGTTTCAAAAGCCTCTACCTCTTTTTGTTATATCGAACTTTCTCCGATTTTAGGAAATATTTATTGTTGGAATTGCGTGAGCTTTTAATCCCTTCTAAACAAATTGGTTTGATTTAAAAATCAGCCATCGTCAAAAATTGATATATCTGCTTCTTTATATAATCAAATGAAGTTAATTCAGCTACATTAGAATATTATAGTTGATATCCAATTATTTTTTGACAAATGTTTTATTAAATTTGCTTTCTATACTAGTATTTTGGGGATATAAGGAAAACAGTTTAGGGAACTGATACTTTACGTGACAAATAATCTAATATTGTACTTATAGTGTCCCTAATTTCAGTTGATGATCATGGTTAACTTAATTGAATTCGTAGGAAAATCATTTAACGTTAGATGAAATAATTTAAATGATTTTACATGTATGTTGTTACTATCCAAGAATACGAGTGATCAACGAAAAAATTCAATGCAATACGGTTTATACAATATTTTATTGATCTTTATATACTCTACCTTGACATGTCATTTTTATTTTGTAAGGATTTTTATTTGTTGTGGCCACTCACCATGAGACGTGCAGGCCAATATGTCTCTCTGAACTCGAGAATCAGTTACACGTATTTCGCTCACACTCGTTCGTACCCTGTAAATTAAATTTTGTCTGTCTTCTTTACGTCACACAAACAAACTTCTCCTTCACCATGTTTGCCTACGTCTAACATTAATAGCAGTCGCCAACCTGTATTAAAGTAATTTATTAACCCATATAGTTGTGCTATAACAGTTCTATGACTGACTTACCTCTAGTGTAGATATTTTTGTTGGAAATGACGAAACATTATCAAAAGGCATCACTGAAGCTCATATTCATCTACCAAATGTACAAAGCAAAAACACTCTACCGTGTATGCCATAAAATTAATCAATAAAGGAGTAGAATCAAATTGAAAAATTCACACACAGTCTGTGGAAATCCAACTAAATACTTAAACCCATATACTTTCAAGAGATATACCTAAATATAACATCTATTTCTAACGAAAACGTTTCGCAAACGTTTATTTAAATGGTACTAACATGTGGATAATCCCCAAATGTATCAAGCAATACAAAGTATATTCAACGCTTATAACATAATATACTGCTCACACCAATGATTAAGCAATAAGTAACCACTTCACAGGATATCTAAAAGAATACCAGGACAAACAAATCTAACGATAACCGATTATTCATACGATTGTTCAAGGTATACATTAAAGCATATATCTCTCATATTTCACTGAGCTTACATTACCTAAAGAAGTCAGGGCTATACTTAAACTCTTCCTCAAAAGAAACTACTAACCACGACCTGGTACCAAACATAGTGATCAACAGTTCTCATAAAAAGATGTATCCTTTTGTGGTCATACTCTTTAAATCATGTTCCTGATATGTGAAACAGGACCTTATAACATGTTTCATAAGCCAGAAAAGACTTAATAAACTGTAGTAGTTACCCCAATGTCAGGCTTTTGTCAATATTGTCGATGTTACTAGAAAGACTAATTTAATCTCGCCTCGTTACATATCTTAGCAATAACAAACAAATAGCAGTAATTAATGTGGGCTTAGAAATGATTTCTACGTAACTCAGCAAATTTAAAGGTACTGGAAATAATTTTGGAAAGGTGTGAAAGTAAACCTTCCGCAGTAGTCGTCTTTTGGATAACCACTAAGCTGATAAGATGTTAATTAAAGTCCTTAAATAGGAAGATGATGGCTTAATGCATTTTTAGTATAATTTTCGCATTACTTAAAATATATCATTTGCTGTAAGTATTTCTAAAATCTAGGACGCCCGAAAGTGGCCATCAACTTCTTGCGGCACATGAGTAGATGCGAATACCTACAAACAGGAAAAAATGAAAAAAATTTGTTCAAGACTTACATCTGATGGTGGATAAAATAGCTGAAGAAGACCAACATGATATCAAACAGTAAATGCAGTAGTGGGAAGTATTCCGATAGTTTTTGAGTGCCGGTTGGGGCGGATTCGCGGATTTGCGATACTTTGGCGATACAATGTTGCTGGAACGCTCTAGAAAATCAAAACAAATAGTTAATTCCAGTTCCTAAACCTGTAAACCCTTTTAGATACTAGGTAGGAATGTAAGTATTAAATGAAACCTAAAACGCTGATGCTGTATGTTAAGCTGTTTATCCTTCCACATTGAGAGGATTAACAATAACATTACTCATTACTTTATCTTATTGCCAAGGGTCATGAAATATTTTGATCTTTAACAAATATATTTTAAACACGCCGTTGTAAAAAAATTGTTTAACTTCGGGCTTTGGTCCATTTCAAAGCGCAAAAGTTAATGTTTAATTCTCCAACGGTATCGTTATTGCGATACTTAAAAAAAGCATCGTTCCGACTACTGAATCTAAAAGAAAAAACCTGGAGTTTTTTAGAGTAGCTTACTCGGTCCAATCCTATATAACATCATCATCCATAATGTTCCTATTCCACAAATGAGCCAAATAGTGTTGCTTTCCCACTGCACTGCTCCATTGATCAGCTTCAATTAATAATTAACATGTGTAGCATGTGGGCTAACCAAGGCATACATATCAATCTGGTTAAATATGTACATACGGCTACAATAAAAACCCTCGAAATACTATGTTACTTCGAGAAGACATCACACCGTCAAAGATGCAATAAATTACTTAGACGAACATGATGAATAACAGCAATCTTCTTCTTCCTGGTGTCAGCTTCTGCCTCGGAGGTTGCTGATCAACATGGCGATCTTAATTTTTGAAAAGGCTGTACGGAATAGCTGTGCAGATGAAAGCCCGAACCATACTCGTAGGTTGCACATCCAGGAAATCCTTCGTCGTCCGACACTTCTTCGTCCAATTATTTTTCCCTGCATGATAAGCTGCAGGACTCCGTATTTACCATTACGTGTGATGTGGCCAAGGAACTCTAACTTCCTTTTCTTAATGGTGAATAAAACCTCCAATTCTTTGCCCATTTCCTCTAGGACTTGTTGATTTGTAATGTGCACCATCCAGGAAATTGTTTGCAAGCGCCTGTATACCCAGAGCTCAAAAGATTCCAGTCTCTTTGTGGTTTCCTTGTTCAAGGTCCATCCTTCAGGCCCATACAATAGCACTGGGAACACATAACATCTAACCATTCTTATTCTCAAAGCGAATGATAGATTTTGAGATGTTAGTAACTTATTCAATTTAATGAATGTTGGTTTAGCTTGCTCAATTCTTGACAGTATTTCGCTCTTATGTGTGAAATCTTGATTAATTATAGTGCCAAGGTACTTGAAATGTTGCACCTTTTCCACCGTTCTATTACCGATGGTCAGGTTGACTGCATTGTTATTTGGTTTTGAAATCACCATCATTTTTGTTTTTTTTAGTATTGATAGGTAGCCCATATGCTTCGCTGACTGTTGTTATTTTATTTACCAGTCTCTGCAGATCTTCTATGCTACTCTCGATCAGGAGCGTGTCATCATCATACCTGATGTTGTTGATTGGACTTCCATTTATTACCACACCTGCTGTTTCATTCTCCAATGCATCTCGAAATATAAATTCCGAGTAAATATTGAACAGCATTGGAGAAAGGACACAGCCCTGCCTGGCGCCTTTTTGAATATTGATTTCATCTGTCATGTTGTTACCATATTTTACTTTCGCATTCTGTCCCCAGTAAAGATTGGCTATGATCTGTATGTCGTGGTGGTCGATGTTAATGCTTTGTAGTATATCTAAAAGTTTTTCATGTTTTACATTGTCGAAAGCCTTGCTATAGTCGATGAAACATATGTATAGGTCATGGTTAATGTCCAGGCATCTTTGTGCTAAGATATTTAAGTCAAAAATGACCTCTCTGGTACCCATCCCGGTACGAAACCCAAATTATGTATCCGATGTCTCTGCTTCGCATTTGTTGTGAATTGTGGCTTGTATGATCCTTAGGAAAGCCTTCAGAACATGGCTCATTAAACTTATGAGTCTGTGTTCATCGCATTTGGTTGTTCTCGGTTGTTTTGGTATAGGAATAAAGGTAGAGATAAGCCATTCCTGAGGGATATGTCCTGTTCTGTTATGTCATTAAACAAATCTACTATAACAGTAATTGAGCGTTCATCCAGCAATTTCAAGACTTCACAGTGTATCTCATCTGGTCCCACTGCTTTACCGGATTTTGCGGTCTTTATGGCATGTTCTACTTCTACCCGTGTAATTTTCGGTGCGTCTTCTGATCTGATAATATTATATTGATCTAATCTTTGGTCTTTAAATAGTTTGGTTATGTATTGTTGCTATAGGTTTATCTTCGCTTTTAAATCAATAATTATTCTATCCCGATCATCTTTTAATATATCCGTTTGTCTAGGTTTCGTGTTGCCGGTGACTTCTTCTATCTTTTTATGTAAATTGAAACTATCGTACTTTCTCTCTAACTCCTTTATCTCTGTACACCTTTCAGCCATCCAAGTTTCTTTTGCCAGTCTTATTTTGCTTTTAATTGTCTTCTGTAGCTCTTTGTATTTACTAATGTCTACATTTTTATATTTCCTTCTTTCGTCCATTAAGGTCAAAATTTCCTCTGTCATCCATTTTTTCTTCTTTTTGTTATTAGCTTTCGCAAAGGTCTCTTGTTGCGTTGATGTTATTATGTCTTTGATTCTGAACCACTTTGTCTCCTCGTCCAGGTCAGCAACGGTACCCTGAATAAATGCAAAAAAAAACAGTTATAAGTTCGGATATAACGAGTGTTCGCCTGTGTGACTCTCTCAATATATATGCAAACATTATCTAGAAACATCTGTTAGGATTATAATTCAAACGAAGAGTTAATTTCCGGAACTTTAGGTAGGTATTGCCCTGGTATTTTTAATCAAATGGCGATATTTTTTAATTTATCTTCAGGAATTTAGAATTTAGTCACAAAGGCTAGTAACAATCCAGATTTTATAACAAACAACAGACATCTATCTAACTGCTCTTAATAGCTGTCCATATATATGGCTATATAACAGCCATATTAAGATTTTTAATGCGTATATGTATTTTTGCTGTTAAGCACTTACAGTTTCCCGTATATTACGTGTAACGAAGAAAGTGAGGAAAATATTTTCAGTCCCCAAGGTCTCGTTAAAATGGAATTAGACTATATGTGCAATAATTCCTGGAAACACACAATTGTGGTATAAATGCAAGGTATTACTACTCCAGTGTGGATCAGAACATCTAAAAATAATCACCAAAGTAAGTCCCTATATAGCAATAACCTCATCGTGGTATTTAAGAAACCAACAAATACATTTTAACGCATTTTATCAAACGTTTCCTTTTGACATTGCATAATAGTGCATGATATATGTATAAGTTTCGAACAACTAAATAGGATGTCGCAATCTACAAATCTCGGGAGGTAACACTATTTTGAAGATTTATAAAGTATTTACATTTGGGATGCCCTTTTATTAGATCTATTTTGTGTACAACTTTTATTTCCCTAGATAATTCATATTCGGACAGTGGAAGATAGGATATGCAATAAAACTAGTTAATACCGTTGACGCTTGCGGTTCATCTACTGCTAAAGACGTAGATGAGGACACCAACTGTGAAACTGTATAAATTCTCAAAGGAGATTTAAAATCAATGTACGTTCAAACATTATTACCAACTTTATGATATTTTTATATCTTTCGTCTAACTTTGGACAAGTTGAGGCCCTAAATATTTCAGCCTTTCGCTTCGAAGCAATTTGCTCGGATCTCACAATCTCGCCCCTAAACGTCACGTTCCTACATAAATTAATCGAATGCCTTTTTCAAAGAACAGAACAAATTCTTGCATTCTCTTTTGAACGACGCGATGTTCCGACGGCTTCAGATGTTTTCCTGTTGTTGCAATTTCAAGATAAATAAGGCGTCCGTTCGTTTAAAAGAGAATTAATTTTAATACGAAACCAACACACACGTGTAATCATTGACCCATATTCAAACAACTGGCGGTAGGCATGCTGTAATAACACCGCCCCGCGCCTGTAGATAACCCAGGAACTGCTCATCTTCTCCTGGCAATGACAAGCCATAACCATTCATCCCGGCAGCCTCATCGGTAGCGAGGAATTCATATCAACGAAATGCTCATATCTAAATTTCAGTTACTATCAGGAATATGCTCAGAACTCGCGCCATACGCATCACTCTGAAGCTTGCAAGTGATTTTATATCCTTAAGGGTCCGACTTTATTTTGGGATGTAAAAATTCCTAGAGGCATAAACATTAAAAGAAGAGCGCGTGGGCCATTAAAAACATTAAAAACGATTTATGAATAAATGCGGACAAAGTGAAGTGTGAGAGATTCTAAAGTAAAATAAAAACAGATGGCCTAATATATTTTTTACAGCGCGAGCGAGGCCGGTCTAATTTAATCCGCGCTATTATCTCAAGGCACAGACCATTTGCTTTTATTTCTTCAACTTTTACAACTGCAATTACGATTTCAAGAAAACATCAGCCCGATCCAATAGCCGTTACTGTTATTGTTGCATAAAAGCGGAAGTTCCGCTGCAAAATTCAACAATTTCCAACTTGCGAGATTTGTTCAAGATTTACTTTGTTTCGTCCTTTACGTGTAATTTTATAATACGAATTGGATTTGCAATGCAGTTTCGCGCATTTATTTTAGGCTAACTAACTGTTATGCTTTTAACTTTACAGAATGGGCATAAATCCAAAGACATGCAATACATTAACCCTATATTTTTCTAAATACAGGGTGTGAATTTGAAAACGCACAATGTCTTATATGTCTGGTAGTGGAAGAGGTATTGGAAATTTCTAGAAAGGTAAGGTAACCTTCCCTATTCACACCCTTAGGTTCTACTATCCCAACAAAAGAATCTCAAATACTACACATTGTACGCTTTTTAATTGACACCCTGTATGTGACGGGCTACTATAGTGCCTTAAAATTACCTAAAATAAGCGCCTTTTCGATTGTCACCTTAGCTACATTAATATGCGACTCTTCGAAATATTGCTTTTTTCATTAGTAGACAGCATATCAAGGATATAGAAATCAAATTAAAATGATCGAAAAAGTTTGAAAAAAAAAAACAAATTAATAGCAACCAACATTTGTAATCAATTTGGAGTTCATTTGTTGCAATTTTTTCCCTTATATATCTTCAAACTAACTTAGCCTTGTCTCACATCAAAAGCGATGGGCCTCTAAGGCCTGTGAAAACTTCATAATAAAAAATAATATCTTATCCATATTATTATATAGGAACATAATGTTATCAGAAGTTAGCTGTGCTACTGGCTGCCTAATAGCTACTCGTGATCAGTAACCTTTATTTTGGGTAAAATAAAGAAACAAATATCATGGATTGCCTACGAGAAAGGCTACACCAGATTTTAAATGCCCAAGCCGAGTTAAGATCCCCTTAAACACTGAAATATTATTTCTCGCTATTTTATCCCTTTATCATGCCACCCTCCTGCAACATGTTGACACTGTTTACTTTTTCTATATTATTAATATGTAACTGAAACGAAGAGACACAGAACGTTGATGTTTTCTGTATTATTCGGGGACAAACATTAATTACATTTTAACTTCAACTTCGATCGATTTCAAATTCGATGCAGTCAAAATTTCGAATCAAACTTTATTAAGGCATTATTATCTCTGGTGGGACATTTCTAAGTCATCCTAAAAATAGGTGGCAATTTTATTACGAAAATATTAAATTTTAAGGTAACCGCAGTGCACCCAGTTTCCTGAAGTTATACTTATACGTACACTTTATACGCCCAATGTCTTATAATTTTGTTTGATTAATCCTGTGTAGGATATCCAATTAGAAGGCTTTCTGTTTTAGTTATTGTTAGGCTTGGATTTCCAGTTATTATAAAGTACGTAATATTGAGTAGCAGGATAGAAATGTTTAGAAATAAATCTTAAATATGATATTTGAAAAAATGTGTGAAATAAGATCTTATACGTTTCTATCAATTATTGAGCCTATTTTATGTTTTTCTACTTATTTTATGTTTACATCTTGCTGTAGTATGCTATAACTTTCTTCAAATGTTATTTTGCAGTGGTAGATTTTCCTCACAGTTTCATTTTGAATTTCCTGGTTCCATAATTAATTTATTTGTTTATACAGGGTATTAAGAAAGGTTCGATAATGTTCTCAGGTATAGTACACATCAATCCAAATAAAATAGTCCTAATCGTCATCAATTTTGTGTTTTAATCAATAAATTGCGGTAGTACGCTTTTCATTTGCCAGAAAAGACAGCGTCTGAGGGAAATGCATTTTGTTTCCCACGATAAACTCAACGAATCCTTAGAAGTATATTTCGAGGGACTACCACACAAATTCCCCGTCGGGATGAAGGGACAGTTAGAAATATGATGAAATAAGTGTAGAAGGGACTTACTTCAAAATGATTTCTCATTGATTTACCCTCGCAAGAAAGCTGCTCTGTGAGTTCGTACTAGTGCTGAGACAGTTCGAAGTAATTTCAAGAAGCTACATGGCACACGGGATGTAACACAGGGTGTCAATTTTAAAAGTTACAATGTGTTATATTCCTGGTAGTAAAAGAGGCATTGAAAATTTTTGAAAACTGTTTTTACAACACCCCGAGAAAATGATCATCACCTCCCGCATTCAACTTTTTAGGTTTTAACTACCGCAACCAAAAAAATTACAAATGGGAACACCCACTTTGTGATACCTCATTGAAAGCTCTTACAAAATACTATTCAATAGTGGCAAATATTTATTTACCTGATTCGTTTCGGAAAAATTAAGAAATTAATTTGAAAAGGTTTAGCACCAGTTATTTTAATTGACATTTAAAAATATTACATTAAATATTAAAAATGATTTCTATTATTCTCTAGACAACCATAAAGTCTACTCTCAAATTTTCTTCGTACATTTTGGAAGGTTCGCCTATTTGTAGCGAGTTCTGTGGATAACAGTGTTTAGGTAAACCCGTAAGAAGAAGTCTAATGGGGTTAAATCTGGAGATCCTGGGGGCCATAGTAATTTTCCGAAACTAATCAGCTAAATGTGTGCTACTATTACACAGCATTTTGTAAGCTTTCCAATAACGTATTACAAGGTGGGTGTTACCATTCCAAATTGGATAGCTAGAGCATAAGGGGTTACTTTATGAGTCATGACGATTACTCTCCCATGTTGTAGAAACGGTTCCTAGAAATATTCAAATAATTTTTTGTTCCAGAGTTATAACACATTTTACGTTTTCAAATTAACACCTTGTATGGTTTTTTCATATCTATATAAGTAACATAAAGCGTTCCATTCGTACTATTTAGCTAAATGATCTATAGCATTTTGATTTTTTATCATAGATATTACGGTTTTTCCTGATAACAAATGTTTCGGATATTTAAGTCGCCATATTTTGTATATTAGGTGTTAATGTTTGCTGCGCCTTCAGTTCCCGAGTAGTATCTATTTTGCTTCCATATTGATTATAATATAGCAAGCACTTATTCGGACCTTATACGCTGATGTTACATAGTATCAATAATTTCTGTAGATTATTGTCTTTTGTAACATTCATGGTGTATTCTATGAAATTATACTTACTATTTATTACTACTACTATTACTATATTTTTGATATCACCTCTTACTTTTTATTTTTTTGGATTATATTTATGAAATGAATATTCGTCGTATCGCAATAATTTGCAAGTAATACAATCAACGGTTAGAAAAATAATTAATTATTAATTAAATCGTTGGAATATTTTCGATTTCTCGTACGTTTGGTATTTAGCGTTTCCTTAAGTCTAGTTGAAAAATATTAAACGCCAGTATAATCTTATAGAGTAAGCTAATACCGTTTCATAATAAATTAATGTATAAAAATCTTTCTACTGTATTTTTAGTAGTAGGTATATATAATGAATAGATTTACTGCCGGTGAAATCCAAAAAAATTTAATAAATTTTGTGACATTAAACTCGATTAATTCTCTTCTAGCGAAATGATTTACGGAATATCGCTTCCCAGACAGAAATTATGGACGAAAAATTTATAATTACAGGATTAATACCAAAAGATTTATGAACGAAAACATAAATAGTAGGACTACGGCATTGCTAAATTTGTGGTTTGTCAGAGCTTACAATTTAATAACAAAATAAGCGTCTGTTTAGATTATACTCTTTATCTTTTGTTGTACAGCTTGGTTAATACCGTTAAATTGCCCTATAGATGTAAACAACAAAGGCTTACCGCAGCCAGCTTTAACATTAAGAATTCTTGAGCATTTTGCGTCAATTCGCGCTGCTATCTCTGTCCTTGCAATGCTATCGTTATTTCCATCAGTTGCTCGTAAGTGCTATCTTTTGTTTTATCTGCCTCTTCCTTACGCGAAGTCGTCTTTGTATCTAGATGACCACGGCGTTGCGATCAGATATATAGATAGTAGGTACCCCAAAAGATGTAAGAAGTGGTAATTAATGACTAGTTGTTATAGGTTTACCAAACTTAGAAAAACGACTTGTTTGCATTTTAGGTATAAGTAAGAAAATATCAAATATAGGAAATCAATGATATATAATCGGAAGAAAGTAAGCAGTATGCGTAATCTACAAATCTGGAAAACATATGCGAGATTGTAAAATTATGTTAAAGTAGCAAACAATGGTAGAGCTATTTTGTTCCTAGTATAACAGTAATTAATAGTTAGTTAGTACTACTACTATTATTATGCTGTATTTTAATATATTTATTTTACTTTTTAATCAACAAAAATATAAAGTTATTTCCTCTGAAGCCTCGTGCACATTTGCAATGAACCCCGTACCGCAACCGCGTAGCTTGTCACCGTGGACTGTATCGCGCAATATGCTTGTGAAAAACGATGTTCGACGCTTTACGGTGCTCTGCGTTGCATTAGATGGTTTGTCGCTATTTTTGACAAAACAAACATTTACAAATCGCTATTACTCATCGAATTTCTGAGGGGGTTGAAATTTATTCCTGGAGCATCGTGGCGTATCATGTCATTGGTACAACATGGGGTCACTTTACGGGCCTTTTTTTTTGCAAAATATGGGGTTTAATGGTTCGCAGCGCCACAGTTTGCCGTTTTTAAACGAACCATGAAAGAACATTTGCAGAACGCTGTTATCTCTCTGAAAGCGGGTTGAAATTTGTTCCTACAAGAACGTGGCATATTATGATTGTACACATGATCTTGTTGAACTAAGCAGTTACGTTACTGGGTTTTGTTGCAAATATGTACATAGTTTAAACTTTCAATATGTCATATTATTGTATAATAGTCTCCATTTTTACTATAGTTATGCATAACCACATGTGGTTCGCTATGTTCATTATACATAGTTCCTTAATTTGGAAATCATTACGATGTAGTAGTAGGTAGGTAGTGGCAAAACAAGGGCCCATTATTAAATAATGTCATTAAGGGAATCAATTTTTAGAAAGTAATAGGTATTTTAATGATTACTAAAAATGTAGGATCTCCATTAACACCAAACTTAAAGATCTTATAATTTCTAACCTAAGCAACCTGTCTTAATAATCTGTGTTATGTTTCCCAATAAATTGCCACAAATAGGAAGATATATATTTTGGCGCTAGATAGCAGCTTATTTCAATTGTAATAATTCCTTTGAAATAGCATACAATAGTTAGTAGTTACCGTATTATGTAGATTATAAGATGCCACCGATTACAAGACACACCCTCATGTTTGTAAGCCAGAAACCTTTTCGTCAGCCACCAGTACCTTGGTAAGAAGCCATCGAGTATAAGACGCACTGCAGACACACAAAAATAGGGAAAAACATGCGTCTTATAATCAAGGTAGTACGATAACTTTATACCCAAAGAAACATTAGAACTTGCGAGAATTGGCTAAGTACCTGTAAGATTTAGTGTACTGCTATACTATCATAACAATGTTGTAATGCTTTAGTAAACTTTCATATCAATACCCAGTATGCTTTAACTATTGCTATTTAATTCGTTAAAATATTTATTTATAGCAAGTGTTCACATAAATTGCTACCAGATGTTTAAAAAATACAAGTGTTAAGTTTCAGGTTTTATTAAAGCACGTTACAGTAAACCTTTTTCTAATTATCTATATTAAACTTGGAATTCCCAGTATATTTTACATTTTGAAAAACCTATGAACGAACAACTAATGTTTAAATACGTCCTCTAGATATGCTCTAAGTTGACTATTAGATATTCTTTTTCCCATGTTTCTTAGCGATAGTGACTGATAAAGAATATCTAGATTTTTGCTTGTCATAAAATGCTCCGCTCCCTACCTTGCACCATTCTCCGTCAGTACAGTAGTTAGGATTCTCCCACAAGTATATAATTTTCAAAATAATCTAACCAGTATTTTGATTTATTTGGAGATGTTTGATATAATTGTCTATTATTATACTGTAGATGGCTTTTCATTTTATGTATACCGAATGAGTTTCATAAACTTGCCATTCACAAATATCAAAGAAACAACTTGTATAATTAAAACGTCTTTTAGATAATCTAAGAAACATTGTTTTGACACGCTGTCAGCATTATTACTAAATGTTCTTTAAAAACGTTCCGAAGATCTTTCAGACCGCGTAACTTCTGTCATTTCGGGTTATCTTAACACATGTTAGCTGTCATTGCCCTCAGGATAGCTCTTAGGGTGCACTTTTGGAACCTAAATGCATGTTCTTACAATACTTAAGTATTTTGTCGACAGTGCTATCCTATTCAACAGATAAGATTTTAAAATAAAGTTTTATTAATTAAGAAATTGATACGAAAGGAATTTGCATATCTTGAAATAGTTGACAAAGACTGATAGCCCGTGCAGCTAGCGAATCTGAAGCGTTTTACATTTCTGTAACAAAATCGTTCAAGGCAAGCGTCAGTTACATAACAGAAGAATTAGACAATTTCCATAATGTAATGAGATTGGTCAAATACCCGAAAGGGTTTGTTATCTTTTCATCTATTGTGAGTTTGTCTAAATACAAAACCCTGCAGTGCCTAACAAAGAATTGAATCTGCTGAGGTAGGGTCGGCAGATCAAAAGGGCTAACTATGAGAAATGGTTTTTGTTAAATTCGCTTTAGATCAAGATAGGGTTACCGCATCAACCTAATTTTAAACGGGGATTCGAGAGGACTGATTTTATTCGCACCGCAGCTCGGAATTTATTTTTGAAGATCTTGATATTTTAAAATGTAGAATGTATCTCAGGCAGAAAATGTAGATCTTTTAAGATAGCAAACGCATTTTCACCGAAGATTGCATTTAGGTAGGCATCAACAAAGGAGCCTACCCTACTTGATTTCATAAAAGAACCACAAATCATAAGTCATATTTTCGCCCCTGCATACTTGAACATCCCTTGCGAAAAGCGCTAAATGAATTTCAATGCTGCCAACCTGTCTGTAGACGTAAAAATCTGCATTCACCTTATACCCCTTATGGCGCTGGCTCATATCAGGTAATACACCTCTGATATGCGGGTGACAGTAAACGCTTCAAGGGATTTTGATAAAAGCAAAGCAACATTCATATGTTTAAGTGTTTTCGAAGGTTTGGTTTGTTATTTTCAGGAATTTTAGTCTTATAATCGTTTTGCTACTAACTATCCTCGTAAATCAAAGTGGGGGAGCAGTAAAAATAGGTGGTGATTAAAAGAGATAAACATACATAAAGAGTAGTGGCATTTACACTAGCCTAAAAATAGTTTCTCCACGTATTGAAGAACAGTAACAATAAAAATTGAGAGTTGGTTATCCTAATAAAATGCAGCTATAAGATGATCACTCTGGCGGCAACAAAAATGTGTAGCTTTACACAGCAAAGCTTGCAATGGTAAATATAATATATTCTAACCTTAATGCTGAACGGCAGCGCATAGAAGATAAAAATAGCATCCTAGTTTTAAAACGTTATTCAGCAAGGTATACTGTAGTAAGGCGGGGACCTCGATGGGGCAGTGCGAACAAGCGCTGTCAGTCGAGGTCACAGTGAAATGCGGTTAAATCGGCCGCGTGGTCAAACCCCGGCTGAGGCGACCGTATTTCACTTTAAGTTTAGGGTGCATGTTTCATGAATGACTAGTATTTAAGCGACGCCCGCACTCCTCTGAAGTAATGCGAAAGTGGTTGGGGGGGGGGCGGGCGGTAGTGTGAGTGTCAAAAAATAAATGTACTAAGGCATTCCGATGCACTTTGTCTAAATACCTGTTAAAAATAAAGAAAAGTATACATTATTAATTTTTAAACATACATGATAGGTTTTGATAAACATATTTTGGGTTTCAGTAAATTATAACACCATAGTTTTCACAGGATGTTTATAATATGGATTTTTCTTAAACTTGGGTACAATAAATTTTTAAGTTCAGTATAGTGTAATGCAGTGGGATCTTTAACGGCCCCTCGTAAGACAAGGACAAACAACCGAGACATTCTGCCTAGTAGATCTTATCTAAAGTAAAAATCTTTATACTTCCCGCAGTTCACGTTAAGTTGTAGGTCCTCTATGTACAGGCTGTTTCAAACCACCCGTCCTACCTTTTTTTAATGCGATGAATTATGAAGTTGAGGAAAATTTGTTTACTACCAAAGGATATACAAAGAATGTATTGGCACTGCTAGAATTGTCCAAAGAAAACCGGAAGTAAGGCAAAGCGGAAGCAACTTTGAAATTTCAAATGGAACGTTTATGTTTGGTATCTATGAATAGGAATTTTAAAAAGAATTATTTTTTATTTGAAATTTATTTAATATGTCAGATGATGATGATGATGATGATGATTTCTTACGGCTGAGGAAATAATTGAAACAAAATGAAACCAGTCGCATTACTGATTTCAACTGAGATCTAAATATTAATCGTAATTAAATTGTTCTAATCTGTAGAATTTCTTGTTGTGATCCTTGTGATTTGTGTGTTCTACAGGAATTATAATCTTTTGTGTTTACATATTATTCTTAGATAGTTTTATTCTTTGTTCTTTGTTTTGCAAATGCGATGCCTTTTTATAAACAAGAAGGATTTGATATGGTGATACTATAGTGTGAATACCACCAAACTTTTAGGGCTGCTGAGCGTCTATACGCTAGTAGGTACTCACAGCGTGTACACCACTCTCGCAAAGTTTTCCGACGTTTTGCTAATCGTGTGCGAACAATAGGTCAAATTCAGTGCAATAATATTAGAAATCAACGAATTAGGCGACCCATTAGAAAAGAAAGAGAAGCGGACACTCTCGCCGCTGTTGCTGTAAATCCTCATGATTCTACTAGAGAAGCTAGAGAAGTATCCCGAGATTCCGGCATAACTAATGCAACCGTATGGCAAATTCTAACATCTACCTGTTTCCATTCATATCATATTAACCTTCACCAATAACTAAGCGATAATGATTTCGAAAATCGTGTTTTTTCTGCAATTAGTGTGGTAAACGCCGTAACTTTTACCGTCTAATTCTTTAAACTGACGAAGTTAGTTAGTTAAAAGTAACGGTAAAACGAATATCCACAATGCAGACTATTGGAGTCGATAAAACCCACGGTGATTGGAAGAAATGGACAGTCAAAGCAATTAGAACTTCAATGCTTGGTTTCGTCTCCTCAGAGATAGAGTCATTGGACCTTGCTTCTTCGAAGGAACATTAAATGGAATAATGTATGACGACTTCTTCAAAATGTACTTGGTGAACTATTAGAAGATATTCCATTGACGGAAGCCTCCATGTGGATAAAATAGGATAGGTGACATTTTTCGGTTGTTACGCGTCATTCAGTAGAACAACGGTTCCCCAGAAAATGGATAGATAGGGAAGGTGCTGTGGCTTAACCACCGCGTTCGCTCGATTTGTCGCCATTATAATTGTTCTTGTGGGGACGATTGAAATATTTGGCCTACCAACAACGCTCCACCACGAGGATGGACAAAATACAAAAAATTCAAGATGCTTGCCGTTCCATCTCCCTCGAAGAAATTCTCCGATAGCAACTGATAGCAAAAAGAGCACGAAATTGTTTAAATCAAAGTAGTAAACATTTTGAACATCTTTATTTATGAAAATATAAAAAATAGGTTACTGTTCTTCCTTTCCTTTAAATTATTTCTTTAGCTGTAAGAAGTATAAAGAACATTTTCAAATATAAAACAATTTTTTTTAGAATCCCTATCTAACGATACTAGTCATGACCTATGTTTCCATTTTAAACTTCTAAGTTGCTTCCAGTTTTCTCCCAAATATTTTAGCACTCTCAATAAATTCTTTGCATATGTTTCGGTGGTAAATTTTTTTATCAACTTTACACTCATTGCGTTCCAAAACAGAAAGGGTTACTACTGTGATAGACCTCCAATATTGACTTGTTGAGTCACTTATCTCCAGAGGTATTCCTCAGCCAAGTAACTTTAGGTAGTTCAAGTTACTACTGAAGATAGCAGCTTAGTTGTCGAAATACACATTTAGGTGTTCTACATATTGCGGTGTTAAGGGGTTTTTCAAAGTTTATACAGAAGAGAAAATCGCTACGTCTCGTAAGAGATAAAGCATCCGAAGAAGATGTTTCACTATTTATTTTACAATACTTGAGTAACACGTTCCAATTATGTTCATTTTTGTTAAACCAAACCCGTAGATTCCTCTTAATAAGCACAACGGAAACAGCTATGGTACAGTTTTATGAAACAAACTTGGGAATCTTCAATATGTTTATAACAAAAAACCCTGTTTACTTTAATGTCTATACTAATTAAAACAAGTTTGATATTTATTTGTGTATGCAACAGCAGGTCAGTTCCGTTAATGATGTAAATTACATAAAAGTGATGTTTGTTCAATAATTATATATTATTTCCACAATACCTACATACAAAGTGTAATTGTCTGCATCATATAATACATTCTAATGTAAAGCTGTGCAGTGTTTCTGCTGCGTATAACTAATTAATTATTCTCTGAAATTCTTCGTATGTAAAATGTTTGAGAATAATTTTACAACAATTTTCTACATATTTAAACACAGTGTACAATCTGAACCTGATCTGTATTCTATCAGACGAAAATAAATTAAAGCGGACGTGTGTCTAGACAAAACTTTATATATTTTAAAGGTGTTTTCTTTCCTCGACAAAAACATGTAAAATATTAATGGTCTAAAAAAGAGCTGAATCATGACTTCGAACGTCTTCTCATAACTAAGCGCCGCGGGCTACTCTTTTACACAGTTATAGCTTGAAGGTGCTAGAGAAACCAAGTTGATATTTTTAGATAAATCTTTAAATTGGATTTTTAATTTGCTTCATGAAATGGGCAATTATTTAAACAGGTAGAACCTTTCTTTTTGTCGTTTTCTGATAATTGGTATGATTTTTTAGGTAAAACAGTTTCGGTTCTTGTTTTCAACTTAGTACTTATAATGACACCTTATATAATACTCGTGGTTGTTCCTCAAACTTTATTTCAAAAACGATATATCAAAAATTGAATATACAAAATACGGAATATGATAATTATCTGTATTTGCAAACGAGGAATGATTTAACTGGGAATTAAAATTATAATTAGTATTCTATGAACTTTAGAACAAGTGTTATAACGCTGTACAACATTTAAAATATTTCTTAATGTCTAATAAAAATGCAGCATTGTTATTTCGTTCGTTGTTTTGCATCATGCTATATCTTATCTATTCCTATCAATTTTATTAGAATCTAAGACTCTCTGCTTCCATAGCATATATGTATGTATTGAATCAAAAGCGTTTTCGATACAAGTATGAAAAATAACTTTATAATGTATGCTTGATTTATTGTATTACAATTCATTTTTGACATTGATTATCAAATCGAACCCCGACGAAGAAACTAGGAAATTTTCCATGGTTTACGCAAGACATCTTCGTCTTCTTCTTTTAGCCTATTTTCTATCCTTTCCATTTTTGGTTGTAGGCCTCCCCTATCTGTTTCCAATTCTCTCTGTTCTGGGCCATTCCTTTGCCCCATTAAATCTACGTGTTTTGCTATGTCATTTTTCCATCTCATTGGTGGCCTGCCTCTCAGCCTTTTTCTGTATATGGTCGCCATTTTCCTATTTGGTGGTTCCACCGTTGGTCCTGGGGACGTTCGTTATGTCTGGCCCAATTTCGTTTTAGTTTTGCTGCTGGTTCAATGACATCTATGGCTTTTGTTATCTCTAATATTTGTCTTTCCATTGCTCTCTGCGTCTTTCTTATCTTATCCAGATTTGATGTTGTGAACTTCCATGTTTGAGCTGCATATATGATGTGTGGCAAGATGCATGAGTTAAATACTCTGATTCCTAAATGTAAAGAAATCTTTTGGTTTTTTAGAATGTACGACAGTTTGCCAAAAGCCGTCCATCTTATTCGTATTCTTCTAGCTATTTCGTCGATATGATTTTCCTTGTTTTCCTTTATGTTTTGGCCTAAATATATATATATATATATATATATATACAGGGTGTCCTTTAAATACCTTAAAAGCTTCAGGTAGCACTCTTCTGTAAGAAATACAGTCCTCAAAAACACTACCACGAACTTCCTATAGTGCTTATCCTCACACGAGACACTTAAAGAATATTATACTTGGCAACGTTGACGATGTCTTTGCATTTATGGAGAATTTAATTAGTAGGCCGACATTACATGAAGCAAAATCGAGATGTCCAAAAATTACGTTTTTATCATTTAAATTTTTAAAT